>BHFT01005641.1:0-18676 GCA_004320025.1 Laticauda laticaudata | reverse complement strand
CTTCTACATACTCTGGACAAACTCCAGACATCCTAAGTATACGAGATACATCCCAGATACAAACGCTTTGTCCATTTGGAATACTTTATATACGAGATGCATATGCTTACATCCTTTCTATTTCCCTGCTCCTAATGATGTATAGACGTTCCATGCACCTTTTCTTTCCTCCCTCTTTCCATTTTTTGCTGCAGCAGATGTGAGTTGTGAGGATGTCCAGAGGATGCAGAGAGGATACAGCGGACGTTTAATGGATAATAACAGACATACAACGTTTGTTCCTCATATATGTCACGAATTTACATTGTACATGGCAGAAAGTTCATCCATTCTAAAAGTTTTGTGCAGCTCAAAACTTTTTGCGCAGATGAAATCACAGTGGATGGATGCTCCATGGACAGAGTGTATGAAACACATATGCATTGAGTACACAATGGATGCATAGCATTTTCCAACGGATGGCGAGCTTTTTTTTACGTTTTACATCCTCTTTGCATCCATAAGTGCAGTGGGATCGGGCACTAAGCAGAAGTCAAAGCAATTTTAGTGAATGGTGAGCAGTTCTGAGGAATCATCTAATTGTACTATTGTGCCTTGGAACAATGATATATTTGCAGCCCCCAAGGGTGCTTTCTAAAAGTGTGTTCAGGGGAGGAATGTCAAAGTGGCAGCCCACAGGCCAGATGCATCACGCACAGGCCATGCCCACCCTACCTCCGTGAAGGGGAAAAACATCACAATACATCGCATGACAGCAACTGGTGGTGGGATTCAATTTTTTTTACTACCGGTTCTGTGGGCGTGGGTTGGTGGGCGTGGCAGGGGAAGGATACTCTAAAATCTCCAGTCAGGGATGGTTTTTGTTGGTTTTCTGAACTACTCAAAATTTCCACTACCGGTTCTTCAGAACTGGTCAGAACCTGCTGAATACCACCTCTGATAGGAACATAACACCGTGAGTTTGAGGCCCATGGTCTCAGGCAACTATCAGCATGGGTTAGGGTACAGCATCCTTGATAACTATCCAAACAAATCTCACAATGATATATACAAATGAACATGAGACCTCCATAAAGGACCATTTCCTATGTTTGGATAAATTTTATTCAATGCATTTCAGATGATGTTCAGCTTATACTTAGGAGAGACAACTGATACTCCAACTGCACATAATGCTGGAACACAAAATCTACATCTTCTATATTACACAGCTTTAATGTACAACTATGTATTGCTCTCCTCGAAGACTTTCCAAGTTCAATTCAGCATCTATATTTTTTTTCAGGGAGAATTCTCAGGAATACACACACAAACGTTGAGCCATGCATACTTTTGAAATGTTGAAACAAGATAAAAATTAATAGAAAGTAATATAAAGAAAGAATAAAAAAGAAGAAAGTCAAAGAGAAAGAAAAAAATTTAAGAAAAACGTTCAAAAACAGAAAAGAAAAAAAGATATAGTTTCTGATATTCTTCACAGTAGTTTTAAGTACATATTTTAACCTGTCTCTAAAGTTACATCATTTACTGCTTTTCTATAATGTATCCTTTCTGATCATCAAAGCATAAATCACAAATTCATATTTCTTTTCATTTTTATATAAAAAGAACCCCTAAGAGCTTCCAATCACCAATAAATGTAGATGCTTTTTCTCAAATCAAAGAAAGGTACATTTATAAAAGTTTAGCATAGCTGTCGAAACAAAATTCATTTTGTGTGCCACTGGGAACTGCCTGTTCCCTTTTGAATATATGCTATAAATTTACAGATGTTTGCTACTTCCACCTGATGACAAAAATACCTTTGTTGCCATATAATTTGGAAAGCAGCTTCAAGAAGCTGGCAATTTTAACTTATTGTGTGGAAAAGACAATAATTAAAAGTACAGGGAAAGGCTTGTACTGACTTTTTTTTTCCTTTTTCTTTCAGTTGTGTATCTGTGATGATCCGGGGCAAGGCACAGAGGCAACACAGTCAGCTGATAGTTCAAATTGCCCCTTTGTTCCTCCAACTTTCCCCCAAACGCTCCCACATTTATGGCAAGTCCCAGAGCAAAGTAATCACACACAGGGGTGGGATATAACAAACAGTTCAGTGATCATGCACTTCACACTTATTTGAGTCTTAATTAGCTGTTCTTATAATATTCTAATGAAAAGGAATATAAACCATCATATCTGAGTAATAGGGAAACCTTATTTTCCTGCCTTTCTGTTATTGAATAGGGTGGCTCAGTGGTTAAGATTTTGGGCTTGTCGGCTGGAAAGTCAGCAGTCTGGGTTTGAGACTCGAGTGCCACATGACAGGGTGAGCTCCCATCCTCACTGTTAGGAATGATAGTCACCTAACAGTTGTGTTGGCAATATATAAACCAGGATACTAATTTAATACTATATCTTTAAGAGAATGCTGTAAGTGTGATTGGCTGAGGTTCCTCCAACGGCCATAAGATGGAGCCAGAAACCTGGTTTCTTTCTCCTTGCATTTCCTGTTTTGCCATATTGCCTGATCGTCATCCTTCTTGGATTGCTGTGAGTCTTGCAACTGTTAGCAAACTCCATCTACTGAACTCTGTTCATGATACTTGACTTCGTTTTTGGATTATCCCTGGATTGATACTAACTGCTTTAACCATGTATAATTTGGACTGTTTGTTGGACTTTGTTTACCCATTTACTGGAAGTAAAACCTACCTTTTACTATTCAGTGTATCTGTATGCTGGTCGTGTGTTATTCAATATCACTCTCACTACGTTTCCCTGAGTGCACTCATTCTCCTAACGGTGAATACTTTAATACTCACCACAGCTCCTAACAACCTAGCAGTTCAAAAGCATGCAAATGGGAGTAGATAAATAGATTCTACTTTGGTGGAAACGTAGCAGTGCTCTGTCATATCATGCTGGCCACATGACCGCAGAAATGTCTTCAGGCAGCACTGGCTCAATGGCCTTGAAACAGACATGACCACTGCCCCCTGTAGTCAGCAATGACTAGTGGAATAAAATCCACAGGGACTCCTGTCATTGAATTTCCTTGTTTGAATATTATTGTATTTATTAATACTTATTTTGTATGGCAGAATGAAATGATGAGAGTTCAAAGAATGAATAGTTTCATTTACACAAAAAAAAACCCCAACCCTGGCTGTTTTCAGCTCCTAATGATACAACATAACTTCAACCAAATATTAATTATTAATTAAATGCAAACTGCTATATAATTTTTAAATCCCGGAGATAAATATGTTTTGCCTAGGTTTTTGTCCTGGGTTTATCTGTATAATTGTTGTTGTTTCACTTGCAGTTGTACTACTTTGAGAATGTGTGTTGTCAGCCTTTATGAATGAGTGAGGGCTACATCCTGAGAGAGAATGTAAGTAAATACCTGGTTACTTATAACAATGACAAGGGTCAGTTAAGCTGTGCATTCACTCAGCTAATTTAGGAGATAGTGTATTTTTCAAAATAAGAACATAACAAGAGGAATGTATTTGTGTTAAGACCTGCAGTATGTCGTGCTGCATTATGGAACATGCTAAATTAAGAAGAAAAGCATTTCTAATGACAATTTGGAGAATCTGAATTAGTGACATACTTTTATAAAGTCTAAGTACTATTGTTGTCCATTTCATGTAATTGGGATGGATAGGGCGGATGGATGGATAGATGATCAGATTCAAAGTCTCTTTGTAACAACTTCACAAACTCAAGTGATAGATCATCACATATATATGTAAATATGTGCATGTATGTATATGTATGCATGAATATGCATGTGTTATATGTACTTGTGTGCAGGTAGGTATGCACATCTAGCCACGGGTAGACTGCTGGGGGTTTACAGGGGTTCAGGAGAGCCCCTAAGATTCTGTGCAGTTCTAGATCCCACCCCTGCCCATTTTGGATGCAGGTAAGTGCCAGGTGAGCGTGGAGGCTTGGGAAGGGTGAAAAATAGGCCTCCCGGAAGTTTGATAAGGCCAGAAATGGACCTGTTTCCGGCTTCCAGAGAGCCTTCAGAGCCTGGGGAGCCCAGGCTCGACGAAAGCCTTCAGAGTACAGGGAGGACAAAATTCCCTGACCCCCACAGTGGTGCAGGAGGCTGAATAAGCCATGCCCACCATGGCCACACCCACCCAGCTACTGGGCAGAGAACCCTTTGCTAAAATTTTTGAAGCCCACCCCTGAACCTAGCTACCTCACTTGATCACTCACTCACTAAAGGCCTCGTCCCACTGGCCGACAGATGCAAAATGTATGCATAAAGGACACAGCGGATGAGCAAAATTTCCAGGGTGGCTCCATCCGTTGTCATCCGCTCCAAAAAGTGGCGGAAATTTGCATAAACAGAACAGAAAAGAACAGAAAAGAACGGACGTGGGTAGTATGTAGCGGGGATGTTAAATGGATGTTCTAGAAGCCTAGAGAATGGAAGTGGATGCCACCTCCAAAGGGTTCCGGGGGAGAATTTCAAAGCGGATGCATAGTGGAAGGGGCGGAGTGATAGGGATGAAGCAATGCATCAGGACGCCTATAGGAAACAAAGAGGATGCCGCACGGATGTATATCAGATGCAAAGCGTTCACTGCGCATTCGGGAATATGAATTGCATCAGCTCCATGATATAAAAGGATGCAGCACGCACGCAGTCAGCATACAAGGGAAAGACGTGCTGCACATACATCTTGCAGGAACACCATGATTCGTCAGTCAGCAAGAGAGGAACGCCTGTGCCTACTCGTTAAAACCTGGCAAGATGAAGAAGGCCAGAACCAGCATCCCACCCCCTGGCACTGACTCTGAGGCTGCTCTGCTGTGGTGGACCAGCCCCAGGCCTCAAAGCCCTGCTGCTGAAGGCCTGCTACTCAAGCCTGAAGGCCCTGCTGAACCCCTGCAGAGGAGGAAGAGGCAAGGAAGGAGAAGGGAGAGAAGAAACAGTACACCATTTCGGAGGAGCATGAGGATGAAGTGCTAGAATAGCTGAGGAGAATGAGTACCTCTGGAGAAAGGTACTCCAAGTACCTTTCTACAGAAAAGGTACTACAGTATACAGAAAGACTGTATCAGGACACCAAGAAGAACAGGCAGCTTGGAGAGACAAGGCCAGAGAGCCTGGGGTACACTGCAGAAGTACTCCTTGGATGGTGGAAGCACATGCACACCTGGTATGGCAAGCTACCACCTCAGGAAATTCGGGGCAGGCGCTGTCAAACTCACTGACCAGAGATGACTACGTCATGGCCATAGTGCTGTTTCCTGGAGGTGAGATCCGCACTGAGGAGCAGCCCCTCTGAGACCCCTCTCCTTCAGACAGCCCACAGACAGCCAGTCCTCTTCAGCCAGGAGCCATCACCCTGGTCCAGGCAGGTGTCTTCAGAGGGCCAACAGCAGAGACCCTCCAACAGCTGCACTCCCCATGCTAGTGGACTTGGAGGATCCCATGGAGGATGACGCCCTGCTGTCACAAATGAGGAAGAAGCAGCAGCCACAGAGGCCAACACCACCCCCACACCAGCTCTTGATGAGGGCCTCTCAATCTCACGGACTGAGTCAGCTCTCGGATAGCAATCCTGAACACACCACCACTGTTGTACCTTGGGGCAAGCACCCCAATGGTGCCTCAGACCAGCACTCAAGCCACAGCCACCTCCACAGTCCCTGCCTGCTGAACAGCTGAGACTTGGACATGATTCAGGTGACTGAAAATAGTGTCAGAAACTGAGTTGTTTACTTGTTAAGTTACTATTTGCTAAGACACTTTACTTGGTTCATTTTACTTATTTAATACAGTCATAAAGTTTACCTAAGAAAGTTTATCTTTGCTTACACACTTAATGCAGTTTAATTGGTTCATTTTGCTTATTTAATAAAGTCATAAAGTTACCATTAGAAAGTAATAAAGTTATCTTTGCTTAACACCTTAATACAGTTTACTTGGTTCATTTTGCTTATTTAATAAAGTCATAAAGGTTGCCTAAGAAAGTTAATAAAGGTTATCTTTGCTTAAGACACTTCATTCATTTTTTTTACTTGATAAATGTGTGTGAAAACTTGAAAAAATGGTTAAGCCTTTGCATGCTGGTGGATAGATAAGATAGTTGTGGGACTAGAATAAACCTCAGTGCAAGCATAGTGGGACTGTATGTCCCACCATCCAGCTGCCACACATAATGGACCTTTTTTATCAATAACAATTTATTCATTGATCAACACATTTTAAATAAACAAAGCCTCTTTATTGAATGCCCTATTCATTTTTAGGCCACTCAACATCACATGGCACAATCTCATCTCCAGTGTATATCAACAGCCTCAAGGAAAGCATCCATTAAGCATCTACCATCCTGTCTCTGCTCCATCTGGGGAGTTTCACAGTGTCTCAGGAGGTTGCGTTGCTTCTTCCCTTCACGTGAAACTCTGTTGGGGCCTTGTACATCCACAGTGTCTATCAGGTTACGTCCTTGCCTCCATTCCCAGCTGCCATCCCCATTCCCTTGGATGGTCGACAAGTCTGTTCTGCAACAGCTCGGTAGCAGAGTGCGCATGAGATTGTGCAGGATGCAGCAAGCTTTCACGATGCTCCTCACAGTCTCTGGGTCATGCTGCATGGTGGTGAGAAGTATCTGGAAACCTGTTGGCCAGGATGCTGAAGGCGTTCTCCACACCCATCTTGCCCTGGACAGCCTGGAGTTGAAGATCCTCTCTTACGGGTGAGGTATCTTGAAGTGTACGGCTTCATGGGTATGCTGGTCTGAGGCGCCCTCACTTCATGAGGAGAACACATCTCACCAATGATGAAGTAGGGCACATCTGTGTGTCATTGGGTCTGGACCTGGAAAAACCATGATGAGGTTGCGTTCCAGCCCATCCTTGAGGTCACTTGCATTGTATACCTGGCCATCTTGAAGCTGACCCATTGCCTAAAGCATCGATGTAGATGAACTTGTAATCAGCATCAACCATGGCAAAGAGGATGATACTGAAGAAGCCCTTGTAGTTTAATAGAGGACCCTGAGTTGGCTGGAGCTTTTGCAGGCCATGTGCTTTCCCATCTATGGCTTCCAATGGTGTGGGGAAAGTTCCACCTTATACCAATCTTCTGCAAGTTTTCTCCAGCCTGTGCAGTAGTGGGCACTGAGGAGTTCCTCCACGTATTCTTCGATATGGCCTGTAACACTTCTTCTGACCACTTTGCTGTGCTGTGTGTGGCACCTCCATGCTACTGCATGTTTCTAATGTGGTTCCAGAGCCAAGTGCCGCAGACGTCAGTCCAGGTCCAGGTTTGGATGGAAGTTGGTGCTAGGCTTGGTCAACCTGGGGTCAAGATGTATACAAAGTTCGTGAAACTGGCTGGTGGACCTCATAAAGTGATGGAATGCACGAGGGTCTTCATTCCTCAGCTCCACATCAACTGGTCATACAGTCCAAACTCCATTCTACTCACAATCCATCCTCGGACCCAGACAGTCTTGGACGTCTCCTTCTTCTCCTTCTGTGTAAAACTTGATATAGTCTGAACAGGTTTTTGGTTCTGGTGATGACATGAGCACAAGCTATCATATGGACTCTTTGATCATCAATGGTGGAAAACAATTGATGATGTTGAAGACCAAGACCAAGGGGAGTGATGAGTCTGTACACCCGCTTGTCGACTCATACTCAGATCCAGATGATTTTTTTCCCCTTTTGATAGAAAATATCGGTTATCCGTAGGTGTCCTTCTACATACTCTAGACATACCTCCAGACATCCTAAATCTACGAGATACATCCCACATACAAAAATTTTTGTCCGTTGTGAATACTTTATATCCGAGAATTATATACGCTTACATCCTCTATTCCATGATACAAAGTCTGTGTAGATGTTCCATGACCTTTTGTTTCCTCCCTCTTTCCGTTTCAGCTCAGTGGATATGAGTTGAGGGATGACCAGAGGATGCAGAGAGGATACAGCGGACGTCTTAACGGATGATAATGAACATGAATGTATGTTGCCCAATATGTCACAGATGTACATCGTACACGGCGGAAAGTTCATCCATTCACAAAGTTTTGTGAGCTCAAAACTTCTTTGCATGGATGAAATTTGCAGTGGATGGATGCTCGACGGATAGAGTGTATGAAATACGTATGCAGTGAGTACACAACGGATGCATAGCATTTTCCAATGGATGGCAAGCTTTTTTTAATGTTTTACATACTCTTTGCATCCTTAAGTGCAGTGGGACCGGGCCTTCAATAACAAATGGCAACTATTTGTTTCTGAATTAGATGCTTTGGATTATACTGCATCTGCAAACAGTGCTTGAAGTATCTTAAAGCAGCTCCTCCTTTTTCCTGGGCTTCGGCAGCTACTCTTCACATTTGCTGTATAATCCTGGGAAAGCAGCTAATGTAAGGTTTCACAGGCAAGCTTTAGTCTTTAGAGATTTTAAGTCCAAAGCATTGCACAGTTTTTCTA
Organism: Laticauda laticaudata; assembly: GCA_004320025.1. NCBI lineage: Eukaryota > Metazoa > Chordata > Lepidosauria > Squamata > Elapidae > Laticauda > Laticauda laticaudata. The sequence goes on along the minus strand of BHFT01005641.1, from coordinate 10,213 downwards.
ATTTAACCCTGGCATGTAAGAGTAATGATTCATGTATAGTGTTAATATATACTTTATATTGCATTTCAAAAGTAAGATGCAATCTCCAGTGTTGCAAACTATCTTTTAAATCAGAAAAGCCTTGTACTGGAATAAAATAGTAAATACAGCTTCAAGATTATTATTTTTCTTCTAAATCATAGAACTCATGAATTGAATAATAAGCAGGAATTGGAGTAATATGCAGCAGTAAGCTCTTTTAAAACTGAGAACTATTGCCCTGGGCTAGAGTAATATATCACACACATTACAATTCTTGATTTTCATTCCATAAATTGCATAAGGTGGCACAGTGTGTTCTGTCTACCTTGTAACATTTGCATGGTCATAAGTAACAGAAATATATGGAATTTAGATTAAGAGGAAAAGGGTTTGTAATTACAAGTTGGAGCATCTGAATATGTGGCATATTTTGTGTTATAAGGATGGTGATCAAGAATGGTTCAAGTTATACTGAAGGATAAGTTATCTGTGCTGCTGTTACAATGCTTGAATATAGAGAATTTATGTATATGGAGAGCACCTTAAAATACTCAGAAGCACTGATGTATTTTATATGTTGAACAATGCTAATTTGTGCTTAACATTTTTGGTTTCGCACTTCAAGGCTAGAGAGGGAGAAGTAAATTGAAATAAAGGATTGAAGAATGAGTCAAATTAGAGTTTACTTTCTTTTACATGCTTGTCTGGTGATTGCAGCCACTCATTCCCTTTCTGTTTTTGCTCTTGTACTTGAACCTTATTGTTATTTTAATTGTCCCCTTTATCTAGGGTTTTACAAGCCAGCTAAGAAGGGATTTAAACCAATTTTTCTGCCACCTCACATTCATATGCAGCTCGCAACACTGCAAGTCAGAAGATATTGAAGAATTTAAAAAAGAAGAAGAAATAGAATTGGTGCTAGGAGAAGATAGAAACAGGAGGATGATATAATCAAGAGATCCTGTAAAACTGTCAATAAATGTCTTATCTATAAAGATTCTTACTTTACTGTTTAACTTGCCTCGAGCTCTTCCCGTTCCCTTCACGAAAGACCATCTTGTTTCCTCAAATAGCAAATGCTACAAAAAGCTGTATCCCGTGATTATTTTGATTTCATGAACCTGCTTAAGGGTTATCTTTATAATTTAGACACCTCCTAGCTCTTGTTCCCTCTCCTATTTTTCTTCTTATCACTAGCATGTTCCAGATCCCAGGGTACAAATATGTATGTTTAGATGGTGAGTCAATTCACCCTAAATGGAACAGAACCATTTTCCTTTAAACTTTAAGTGGTTATTCTTTCAATATTCAGCAAATGAGTCTTGGCACATTTTATTGAATCTACAGCATCTTGTGCATTCCTAGTTTCCAAGTTCTATCTCTGATCCAAGAACTGATAAATTACATTAAAAATCACATGGCTACTCCTGTGAGGAGAAGGTCAGAGGAAGAACATTTCAATTTTCATTGCCTTCCCTTCTATCCGCCATCAAATCAAGTGGCACTTCTGTTAATGATAATCAACAAGACAAAACTCNAGAACATTTCAATTTTCATTGCCTTCCCTTCTATCCGCCATCAAATCAAGTGGCACTTCTGTTAATGATAATCAACAAGACAAAACTCTTTAGCATGGAGCATTGAACAAGAATTTGATACTCTATTTATAGTCACTTTCAACACTTGTAATATGGCACCTGTTACTTTCTCTCCTCCCCACTTCAACAGGCATCTCCACAGTCATGATTGAAATGCATTTTGGTTCTTCTCCCTGAGCAATTTAACTATTTATGACAACTTATCTTAAAGTGCACATATGAACATTAGGGCGTCCAGAGCAATCTGCAAATTGGCCCATCTATGTGGCATTTGGGATGAGATGGAAAGAGCTTTAATAATGTGGTGAGGAGGAAAGGGGATGTCATCCCTCATTTGTTTCAGTCTCTCAACACACATTTTCAGCAGCAATAATAAACGAGCAGCAGTTATTTTTCTTTTTGGTTTTTTTTTGGTGGGGGGGTCATCAGAATATATCAAGCTGTGCATTTTTCGGTATTGTCAAGCATTAATTATTTCATTCATATTTAAATTATTTTTATTAAACACTTAAACAGGCAATAAAGATAAATTTCCACCCAGCATGCATCATTTGAACAATAATCCTATTTTTACCATACCTGAGTAGTTGGCAGAGAAAAGGATATCACTTGGAGACAAGGTATATTCGATTTGTGATCATTTTAATTTTATACAGATAGTCCTCAGTTCGCAACCGTAATTATGTCCAGAACTGTACTTATAAGTCATGGCAGTTGTTAAGCAGATCACCACGTGACCAGTTTTACAAACTATTTTACAGGAGTCATTAAGTGAATGACATCGTGATTAACTTAACTCGTTTTCTTCAAAAGTCTTTTTTTTCCAAAACCAGAAATGCTAAAAATTACCAAAAATGATGGTCACATGTCTGCACAATGCTGCAGATGGCCATAAATATAAGCTGGTTAGCAAGCTCCCAAAATGCAATCAGAGACTGCAGGTAGTGTGCAGCTGTCAGAAGTCTGGAACCAGGTTGTATGTAGCTTTTGGGATGTCTCTCATAACTTTGAATGGTCACAAAGCAATCATCATAAAGCAAGGACTACCTGTAACATTCAAGGTCATGGTTACATTGTTTCTATCCTTCACATTTATTTTTTTAACATTCATTCATTCAAACATAATTATATTATTATTATCACTGTACTTATTACATCATATTTCCAGAGTACATTATATATTATCATACCATCATATATCATATCATGGTATTATGTGATATTATATGGTTTGTTGGATAGCCAGATGTTCAGACTGGATTTGGCATTTTTATCCACTTGTCAAGTCCTTCCCAAAGTATTGTTCTTTGGTGGGGTTAAAATATTGTCACAAGATGGAACCTGTTCCAAATAAAGCTGCCTTTTGCAAGTGACTAATGGTGGATTTGCCAATGGCAATAATGTTCAAGTGATGATCTGGTTGTACAATGTTTACATTGTATTATCATTATTACAGTTAGATTCACCATCTTTCTTCCAAGAACTCAAGGCAGATAACAGATTCTATGAACATATCTCTTCATTTTGTAATTATAAACTTTGACTGAGAGACTGACTCAAAGTCACCCAGTGAGTTTTCATAGTTAAAAGTGAATTGATTGTATGAATAACATTGACCAGTTTTTCAATTACATTTATAGATATATAAATGTATATATAAAGTGTATATATATATATATATTATATATATATATATATATATATATATATATATATATAATATTATATATAGATATAATAGAGTATTGATTATTAGTTATAATATATATTTCATATATCGATAGCGTCTGTTCAACTTCTTTCGGGTATTCTATCCCACGGTCATTGTAATTGGGCTTTTTAAATTGTAGCAATCGATTTTGGGCAAGAATCTCACTCTGCCATCATCCAGCTGCTTCTGTATTGAATTCGTTCTCGTGAAGTCCAAGGCTACACAACTGTTGTCGAGTTTTTAAATTTGAACAAGCCTACTGTTGACCAAAGAATGGTTTTTTTCATTCATCTGATGGGTTGGAGTCGTTGGTCTTGTTTTATTGGTCTTGGTAGTTTTGCTGGCTATCTGCTTTGATTGGCTGTTCTCAGTTTCTTCGTTATTTTGTGGCTATTGAGCTTGGCTAGCAAGCACTCTGTTCGTATATTGGGAAGGCTTTTCAGTGAGCTTGGTCTTCGAGTAAAAGTCGACGGCTACATCTTATTAGAAGATGTTGGGTCATCTGGGTGCCTGGTTGGTGGTGGTCGCGTTGAAGCTTGGAGGTATAGGGGGAGTCTGTTTTGTGCCAGGAGTTGCCTGGCTTATGTGTGAGAACTTTGTTGTTTGAGGATGCAGGCTTCTCTGATGATGATTCGTGGACAGCGTGGAATCATCTCTCTATTCATGCTTTCCAGGTTTTTTTTCAATCTCTAATGGCTTCTCTGATAAATTCATGTTGTGGTTGGGTGTTTCTTAGTGGCTATGGGTTTTGGCTCTTTGCAGTGTGATTGCGATATGGCTGTGGCTTTCCATGTTGTTGGATCTGAGTGGGGTAAGTGTTTTCAAAGCTTTTTTACTGGATTTTTGGGTGTGTCATCTAGGTGGGGTACTTATTCTCTATTGGTCGTCCAATGTATGTTGGCCAGACATGAAGGCAACAGGGGACTTCGTATATGCCTTGGTTTTCCCAGGTCAATTTATATCTTTGGGGTTTCTAGCATGGCTGCTATTTTTTTGTCTGTTTTGAAGGCAGTCTTGATGTTGATGCCCTGCTGTTAGTATCTTACGTGATTTGTGCTGGGTAGTAACTTTATTATGCCAGGACAGTTGTTCCATAGGTTCGTGTTCATCTTCCTCTAGGTCTCGTATTATGTCTGAGGTAGTGTGTTTTTGTGGATCACTGGTGATTTTTGTTATTGGTGAACCACGCTCCTAATCATAGATTGATATGCCGTCCTTTTACTCGAAGCAAGCTGCCACTTGAAAGCCTCCTCTACAGGAAACACAGTGTTGTCAGCCAATGCAAAGCCAAAAACAGACAGAAGAAACTAGAAACACGCAATCAAGATGACAAAGCAATTCAGCTATGTATAGCGCAATGACAAACCAACTAACCAGACACTCACAACAATCAGTGATGGAAGAAAAAAAATCATTCTGGCTGCAACCCGTAGCGCTAGCTCTCAAATTTTAAGAACTGGACGGCGTGATAGGCTTCATAGACGAGACTCATACGATACAGCAGGCTGGATGATGCAGATCGAGATTCTCTGAAATGTGCTACCAAACTTTAAAGCAGCTACGAATGAGCATGGGATACATACCCGAAGGAAGCTAACAGACACACTGTAAGTACCTTGACGAAAACTTTAAACAACAGAATATATATATATAGTTGTATAGAACTAGCTCTATACCCTATGCCTTTCACAAGAAAACTAAGTGTAGATCGCGACTAAGAGCCATGTAACACTGCTCAACTACCGGATGAAAGAGGATGTAAAACGATGAGAAACGACTTGCCAATCGTTGGATTGACGCGATGCCATTCCGTTCTGTTGTACCTCGACTGCGAGTGTTCCGTTCTATTCATGCCTCTCGTAACGCATCCAGTCTCTGCTTGATGAGATTCCGGATGCAGGCTCAAAAGTTTTGAAGCTGCTCAAACTTTTTTTTGAGCAGGAAATGTATCCAACGCGCCGGTGTCGCTGCATCCGCAACGATCATGGGGAACGATCGATCTACAATCCATTGTTCATCCGATTCGCAGTCCGCTATAGTTCTGCTAGGCATCTGCTGCACATGCCGCGCAACTCAAATCCGCTCCAGCAGAAAACGGACACAGGGAGGAAGCGAAACGGACGCAGAACGGACACAAAGCATTGGTAGCATGGACGGAGAAAGGATGAAAGTGGATGCAGCTCGCATACAAAGCATTAACGGAAAAAACGTTCGCAGAGGGGACGTATCTCGGATATTTAGGATGTCTGGAGGATGCCTAGAGGATGCAAAGGGACAACGAGCGGAAACCTATATTTCCTATAAAAAGGGGAGGAACTCACCTGGATCTCACTTTCAGTCCAGCAGCCCTGCTGTGCAGACCTTTTCGGCCTTCATCTGGCTCTTGCTCTTCCACAGCATCCAGTCATCTCCACCATGGATCGTAACACATTCCTTTTGGTAGCCACCATCGTCGTGCAACAGTGCGAAGCCATACTACAGGCTTTTCACCTGTTCTACAGGAAGAAAAGGAGGCAGCCAAGAAGTGTCTGGGTCGAAGATGGATCGGGAGAAGAGCAGAGTACGGACTGTACAACAAGCTGATGGTGGAGCTGAGGAACGAAGACACTCGTGCATTCCAGAACTTCATGAGGATGCCTCCAGCCATGTTTGATGAAGTTGTGAAGCGGCTGAGACCCAGGTTGACCAAGCAGAGCACCAACTTCCGGCCCAGCCTGGACCCTGGGCTCAAGGGTGGCATCACTCTGCGCCACCTGGCCTCAGGACCACCTACAGGAGCATGCAGTAGGGCTGTGGGGTGCCACACAAACACTATCAGCAGCATTGTGGTCAGAGAAGTGGTGCAGGCCATCATCGAAAGAATACCTGGAGAAGCTCCTCCAGTGCCCCTCCACTGAAGAAATCTGGAAGAAAGTTGGAGAGCAGTGGTATCAGAAGTGGAACTTCCCACACACCGTTGGAGCCATAGATGGGAAGCACGTGGCCTGCAAAGCTCCACCCAACTCAGGGTCCACTTATTTCAACTACAAGGGCTTCTTCAGCATCATCCTCTTCGCCATGGTCGATGCTGACTACAAATTCATGTACATCGATGCTTCAGGCAATGGGTCAGCTTCAGATGTCCAGATATACAACGCCAGTCCACTCAAGGAGGAGCTGGGAACGCAATCCATCCCAAAGGTATCCCTGCCCATCCCACAGCTATTACCCATCCAAAGGTATCCTGCCCATCCCACTGCTATCTTAACCCATCCCACAAACATGCAATGCTTAAACCATTTCTAAAATTTTCCAAAAAGGTAGCCAGCTACCCAGTTTCTGGCACTCTTCTTGGTCACTCTGAGGCGTGCCCAGTCTCAGGGATAAAGGGTCCAGGTGCTGTAGAGGTAGCTGCTGCTGGAGTGCTGGTCTGAGCATCATTGGGGTGCTGGCTCTGAGAGGCAACAGGGGACGGTGTGTGGAGGAAGCTCGTAGAGAGCTGGCTCTGCCCCTGATGTTGAGAGCTCCTTCCTCATGACATGGGGTGTCAGCCAAATACCGATGACAGATGTTCTGAGGCCGGGCCTTGGCTGTGGGGTGGAGGAAGGAGCCAGTGTAGTGGGGATGTCTGGTCTGCAGCTGAGCAAGGTGAGGCGTCGGTGGCATCTGTGGCATGGGTGGCAATCTGTGGTGTGGGTGGCATCAGTGGCATGGGTGGCCTCTGTGGCAGGTGGCATCTATGGCATGGGTAGCATCTGTGGTGTGGGTGGCATCGGTGGCACCGGTGCATTGGTGGCACCGGTGGCGTTCGATGTACTGTGCCTGGACTGGGAAGGGCTACCTGTGCTGCTGGAGCTCCTGGTAGCCGTAGCCTTGGTAGGTGAGGGCCTGTGGAAAGCCTTGGAAGGGCGGTGACATCATCTGGGGTGGAGGAGCAGGCCTGGACTGGGTGGGAGAAGGTTCAGCTTGGTCTGGAGGATTGTGAAGAAGATCGGTGATCCTGTCCTTCACCACCTGATACTGTGGTTCGACATGTTCATGAAGGTCTGGTTAACGTACGTGAGGAAGGGCTTGTGGTTGGAGGATGGGACGTTGGTGTGTTACCAGCTGAGACAGGAGACCTACACTGTTTCTGATGGTGTCCCTGATCTCCAGCAGGACAGTGTGGCTCTGCCCCTCCTGTCCTCCTCTCTGCCTTTCTTTGGAGGTGGAGCTGGGGGTGGATGCGGGTTGGCCTGTGGTGGAAGTGCCCTCTCCTTGCTCCCACTGCATCAGGGGATCCTCCACGCCCTCTGCCTGGGTAGTACAGCTGTCGGGGGTTCTCCATCATGCGACGCTCCACAGATACTTGCCTGGACATAGGAGCTGACTGTTGGCCAGAAGAGGACTGGCTCTCTGTGGGTGCCTGAGAGAGAGGGTTGTGAGAGGGGCTGCTCCTCGTTGGCAGATCTCACTCCAAGAAGCTGCACTTGGCCATCACATAGGTCTCTCAGTCCGTCAGCTTCACCGTGGCCTGGACAGATTTCTTGAGGTGCAGCTTCCTGTACAGGTGTGTATGTGCTTCCACCAGCTGAGGAGCACCTCGGAAGTGTAGCCCAGGCTTTCTCTCTCCAAGCAGCCTGCTTCCTTTGGTTTCTCGATAGACGCTTGTGTCCTCCCGCCATAGATACTCGTTCTCCCTCAGCCATTCGAGCACCTCATCCTCATGTTCCTCTTCGATTGAGTATTGCCTCCTCTCCCGTTCACGCATCTGCCTTTCCTCCTCTGGCAGGGCCATATGGGCCCTCATCAGAGGGGCTTCGAGGTTGTAGGGCTGATCCTCCACACCACACCATCAGCAGCAGCAGCAACAACAGTAGCAGCAAAAGCAGGCCGGCATCAGCAGCAGCAGCAGCAAGCACAAGCAGCACCAGCAGCACCAGCAGAGTTAAGCACCAGCAGCGCCAGCAGGACCAGCAGGACAGGAGCACCAGAGCACCAGGAGCACCAGGAGCACAGCAGGACCAGCAGGACCAGGAGCGGCGCAGCAGAAAAGCACCAGCAGAAGCCCAGCACCAGGAGCAGTGCCAGCAGAGTAAGCACCAGCAGAAGCACAGCACAGGAGTAGTGCCAGCAGAGTAAGCACAAGCAGAAGCACCAGCACCAGGAGCAGTGCAGCAGAGTAAGCACAGCAGAAGCACCAGCACCAGGAGCAGCGCCAAGCAGAAGCTCCAGCAGCAGAAGAGCGACCTGAGCAGCAGAAGCTAGCAGAAGCAGAGTTAGGTCCAGGGGGTGGGATGATGGCCCTGTCCCTCTTGTCAGGGCTGGCAGCAGATAGCTGAGGCTTTCTCTTCTTCCCCATGGTTGTTGGGTTGTTGGCTTGCTGGCTTGCTGGCTAGCTGTCTGGCTGGCTCACTGGCTGTCTGCTGGCTGGCTGGAGCTGTGTCTGGCAGCAGGTCTTTCCTCTGAATGGTGACTGCTTGTGAGCTGCTTCCCTTTATATCCGTGGGGCTGACGCAATGCATCCTCCCTGTATGCACAGTGAACTCTGTGCATCCGCTAGGCTTCCGCTCTGCATCCGCTTCATCCGCTCAGCATCCGCTCGGCATCCGCTCCTTCTGCTACGCGTCCGCTTCGCTGTGCTCCCCCAGAAGCCCTGCGGATGTGCCATCCGCTCCCATCCGCTTCCATCCACTAGGCTTCCGTGGAGCATCCGCTTTCCATCCTCGCTATGTCCTCTCCCCGTCCATTCCTTTCCGTTGTTGTCCGCACTGTTTATACAAATTTGGGGCACTTTTGAGAGCAGATTACAACGGATGGAACATTTTCTCGTCCATTGTGTCCTTTTTACAATCGTTTTGCATCTGTCAGCCAATGTGACAGGGCCTTTAGTTTTTGGGGAGGAAAAAATTGTGCCTCTGACTACCAGCTTGGTCTGACTAGTGTCCTGTCAGTGTGTGAAAGAGTTGAGGGCTGTTTGCTAACTAAAAAATGGAAACTGAAACAATATTTTCCATATTCAGCAAGAAGGAGACAGAAAGGAGCCTGAGCATGGCTCAACTAAAGCTGGTTGCTGCTGGGAAACTAAAACTGAAACTCCTCTCCTCTGCTTGTGTTTTGCATTTGAAACATATTTCTTTTCAGGTGAAGAGCGGGAGTAGAATCCCTTAGCATCAGAGTGTGTTAATAATAATATACGAAATACTGATGATCTGTAGGTCATTTCAAAAAATCCTTTCTTAGTGAGCACCTACAAGCCAAGAGGAACATACGTGCCAAATTTCAAGTTCTTTATGGTTCTGGAGTTTTTGCGATGATGCATGAGTGGTATTTCGCTTTTATATATATATGTATAGATTAGTTCATAAACTGAAAGCAAACACTTAAACTCTCTCTCATACTAAACAATAACATTGTACTTTGTCAAATACTAAGTGAAAGGTACATATTACACAGCCAAACACCCAATTTAGACAGATTGTCACAACCAACAAGAAAGAACAAGACAATAATCTTCCAAGAATGTAGGACTATGCCAAACACACAAAAAAAAACCTTAGCTTTCCTCCTATTGGCATAAACTCTCAGCAATAATGCTGTGATTAAGAGTGACCTTTTTTATCTATTTACTGCCTTAGGTTTGTAATTAGAAGAAAATTATTCTCAGCTATTATTATTCCCTTTGAGGTTTGGTGCCTGGATTTGTGTTATTAATAAGGACCAAAGCTGCATGTAAGCAATCAAAACAGAAAATGTGACCAAAAAATCCTGAAAAAATGCTAGGAAGGAGAACATCAACAGAGAAATAAGTTATCATGTTAGTTTTTGTGGCAAAAAGTAAAGGCCCTGTCACACTGGCTGATGGATGCAAAATGTTTGTAAAAAGGACAGAGCGGACGAGAAAAATGTTCCATCCGTTGTTATC
>BHFT01005640.1:0-47066 GCA_004320025.1 Laticauda laticaudata | reverse complement strand
CTTGTCCGCTGTGTCCTTTTTGCATACGTTTTGCATCTGTCGGCCAGTGTGACCTAGCCTTAATATTTTAATTGAAATGACCAGACTTTGTTTTTACTGTAAATATGTAATGATGCATGTTTCACAGACATCCCTAACCCTAACCCTAACCCTTACATTTTTGTCCATTCTCTGTGACTGTGTTAGCAGATACAATACTCAGTTGTTAAAAATATAAGAATATCTTCTGATATTTTCCATACAATTCTTTTGCCAGTATGTTTTGATTAAATTAGACTCGGATAAATATTCCTTTATAACAACAAAATGGTGCTGGAAAAGAGAAGGTGTAATCAATATTTTACTGCAGTTTATCTTTACCACAATTTTCTGTTTTACTGGAGGACAAATTTTCTATTTATTAATCCATCAGTTTTTGTCTTCTTGTATCAGAGTACACTTAAGAATAAAAACTGTAAAAGTAAACAGAATGGAATAATAGGTATGATAAAACCCTTAATAACAATTTAATATGTGGATGAATATTTATAAAGATGCAATTACTACTTATAACTCAAATTCAGAATAGAACAAAATAATGTGTTTTCACAGTTATCACAGTAAAATAATAAAACAATTACAATGGATAAAATCATGAAATTGGTGTGGGAGTAACAGAAAAAGTAACATCAAATATACCTAACCGCTATATATAACGATACATAACAATGGTTATTCTGGGAAACATATTTATAAAAAAGGTAAACTCCACATTACAACTGTTACATCAAGGGTGTCAAACTCACGTCATCACGGTGTTGTCACATGATGTATCGGGTTTGGGTTTTTTCTCCCTTCGCTAAACTGGGCGTTGGGATTGTCAACGCATGATGCATCCATCCGCGGGCCAAGAGTTTGTCAGCCCTGTGTAAGATGGTAGCAAAAACACATATTCTTAAGTATGCATTTTTGATTAAATCATAAGTTTGGTGAGGAAAGATACAAAAATGGTGCTTCCTAACTTTTGCATAAAACTAATTTATGGTATATCTTGAAAACATGTATCAGGCTTTCCCAATTTCATAAGCTGGTTGAGACTTCTCAGAACGTATCTGGAGAACACCAATTTAAGGGAAATCAATATATATATTACATCCTCATAAATGAAATCCATGTTATATCAGTGTTGTTATGAATTCCCCCTCAAAAGTTCTACTGGTAAGCTACAAAGGCACATAACCACAATAAAGTTCATGACTATATGCCAGAATTTATAAATAGCCATTTCTTTATACTTTATCTTTATTTCTTTTTCCAGTCTTCACTTACTCTTCCCTGAAACCAGGAGTGAGATTCAAATGTCTTAACAACTGGTTCTTTGGGTGTGGCTTAATTTGTGGATGGTGCTTGGTGGTCATGTGATTGGGTATGTGTGGCTTGTTGACTGGGCGTGTCTCAATCAGGGCTGGTGGTGGTGGCGACTAGGCTTGCAGAGCCCTCACTCACCCAGATTAGGCAGGGCCGCTGGTGGCGGAAGGCAGGTAGCGATGGCTGGCTGGCTAGCTACCCAGCCTGACTACCTGACTATTTGGCCTGGCTGGCTGGCTGACCTTGCTGGCCTGGCTGGCTGACCTGGCTGGCTGCTGCAGGAAGTGATGTTGGTGGGTGGGAAAATGCGGGCAGTGATTTTGCACACATGCAGTATAAGGAGTGACTGGGCAGGGTGGGGCGGGCAGGCGGGAAGAATGCAGTCAGCAATATCGCACATGTGCGTGAAGTCACGCACGTTTGATAAAGACTGACTGAGTGGGGAGGAGAGAATCGTAACAACCTGTTCTACTGAACTGGTCTGAATTGGTAGAATCCCACCCCTGCCTCGAACATATTTGCCCTGTCACTGTCATTTATGTGCTGCCAATTTCTGTCAATCATAATTATCAAATGCAAAAAGGGAGGAAAAAATATCCTTGCATGCCACAGCTACTTGAATGCAACTGCACATCTTGGTTAAAATATAGTAGTGTATAAGCAGCCTCTATTTGTCTCTTCTTTCAATTCCATCAGTTTTGCTCCCAGGTGCATATATACTGTAGTTTGACCACTTTTCCATGATTTATCTGGAAATGTTAATACAGCACATAACATACCTCATTGTTCTATTCCACACTGTCTTCTGTTGCATATGCCTTCATAGACTGCTGTATTTTTCATGTCTAGGCCAAAATGTTCATTTCAAAAATAAAGGTTAAAGAGAATGCAACATTACTAAGTATATGACTGAGAACTGTGCGAAGACATTTGAAGCCCCATAAGGAAGTTCTACCTGATTCAGTGAACCTTTTAAAGAAAAACTGGATATCCTTTCTATACAATATTTATGGTCCTTTGTTTCCTAATTCATTTCCTCTCTAACAGCTGTTTTATCTGGTAATCTCTATCTGCACCAGACTTCATAATCCTCACCCAGGTGGAATTATCCTTGCTCAGGAAAAGCTGAATTAGCACACTTCTACCCACAAGCCAATATCTAGGAAAAATTAAACCTTTAAATGGCTAGATATCCCAGAGTGCAGAACTGCTCTCTTCCTTGTCAAAAAGCCAACTAGTTAAAGGAGCAACACTCAGAAACATTGAATTGTGAATGTCTGCAGCTGCAAGTCTAAGTGAAAAATTATCTGGTTCTCCAGCAAGTCTTGGCAGGCGGTGACAGATCCTCAGGCTTCCATCTCTCTTTCCTTCCCCAATCTTTTTTGCCAGGTGCAGACTGAGATGTGGCCTCAGCATTTTTGCTGACTATTGCTCAGTTGAGTGAGATAATCAGGTGATTCCTCCTTCACCCACCCAGCCCTTTGTCCTCGCTATTGTTGCTGCTGTCAGCAACAAGCACTTGAAGATGTTTATTATTAGTTAAAGGGAAAATATGTGCAGAATATATGAGTTGGAGTACAAGTGAAGAGGACAATAATTTTATCCCTGACATTCCTACCTCCTCTATCAAGAAAGCCAATTGTTCTTTGTCAATCCTAAAAAACCCAGGCACTATGATTTGCAAGTATGAACCATGACAGGAAAGCATGTTTTCCAGAAAGGTATGCAGCAACAGAGCAGCATTGTATAGATTGCCTGGAAGCCAATGGGATTAATCCTAGAGGAAAGTGGAAGTAACTGCATAGTGGTGCTGCATGTTCCACAACACTCTCATTAGAATATAGCCAAAACTATGGCAGAAGTGCCCAATGAGAGGTTGCTGTGATGATATCTAAGGAGGTTTCTCCCTTGACATTGTGGTCACCATTATCAGGTACAGGAATCAGTAATGTTTTATGGTATGTCTACCACATTCATGGGAGTTCAAACAGAAGGAAAAGGTCATTTTAAAAGAGAGAAAATAAACACTAATACAGAGAGTCTTTGATTTACAGCAATCCATTTAGTGACTATTAGAAGTTACAATGATACTGAAAAAATTTTCATATTTATGACCATTGCAACATCTCCATAATCACCCAATCAATTTAAGATTTTTAGCAACTGGTTCATATTTATGACATGTTCTGGGGTTATGTGACCATTTTTGTGACCATCTAACAAGCAGTCAATGGGGAAGCCAGCTTCACTTAACAACCATGTTACTAACTTAACAACAGTGGCAATAATTAATTTAACAACTTTGGTAATAAAGGTCATAAAATGGCAAAAGTCAACATCTGTCTCACTTAGCAACAAACTTTTTGATCTCAATTGTCATAAGTAAGGACTACTTGTAATTTCCTATTATAAATATACTATATTATGCTAGAGCTAACTGAAATTTTGCGTTTTTGTATTCTTTACTTGTAAATAAAGATTCCTCTAACCAAAATGGAAGAAACAAGCTATAAAATAACGTATTCAACACTACAAAAATAACATATTCAACACTGGTACTATAATATACATTATTAATAATGAAGCCGTAATACTGTGCATTATTAAAGCATGATAGTAAGAGTTTCATTAATGAATTCATATAATCATTTTGAAGAAAAGAAGAAACTGCTAATAGAAACATTTTCAACCTTTTCTGAATAAGAGGGACACAGATAATGTGTCTTCAAAATGTAATATATAAGATAATCTCTAATAGAAAATTAGTGACACTGTAAGAGCTTGCACATTTATTTTAAATGCATGTCTCTGAAGATGGTTCTTAAGCTTAGTGAGGTTAGTATATTCCTATACATGTGCTTTTATTTTTCTATTTCTTTTTCTTTAATGCAGGAAAGAAACAACAAAAAAGGAGCATGTATTTTCAAGCCAGGATTTAAAATCCAGTTAAAAAAAGCTTCTTTCCACTGAAATAGAACTATTTTTTTTACTTCATTGCAAGCCCAATAAATCCAGAATTCTGTACAAATTAATAACTTAATCCTATAATGTCATATTCTGTGGCAGTGTTTTTCAACCTTGGCAATTTTAAGAAATTTAGATTTTAACTCCCAGAATTCCAGAACCAGCATATTTTAGAAATTGCTAAATTAAGAAATAGGACAAAGCAATAACACCTTAAAGCGCAGCAAAAAGCACAAGTTAAAACACTTCTTCCTCCAATTGCAAAATCATATTGATCATATTGATTCAGCCTTCCACAATATATACATTCAATATATACTGTTGATTAAATAAATAAGGAGAAAGTATACATATTTTTGTCTCATTCCCTTGTCAAACTGAAGCGAAGCTGTTTTGTCATGTTCAGTCTGGACTATGGCTTCCTGTCTTATGCATGAATTTGCATGTGGGCAATTATATGTTCTAGGATTCCCATTTTTCTAGAGATATTCCAGTTTGACATGGTCAACACAATCAAGGGCATTTCTGTAATCAATGAAGCACATACTGATTTTTATTTTTATGTATTCTTTGACTCTCAATAATCCACTGTGCGTCACCACTGACATTCCTTATTGCTCATTTTTTTCTAAAACATTTCTTTTTCTATGTTGGGTGATACCAAACTTGATTTGCTATTATGTGACATTGAGGATATTATATGATACTTTAATTTGCACACTCTGATAAGTCTTCTTTCCTAATGTTGCTATATAAATTGACCTCTTCCAATCTGCTCACCACTCTATCATTCTCCAGATTTCCCACTATAGTTTAGTAATATTTTTACTTATTTGATCCTGCTTCTTGCTATACTAAGAAGCAATGGGTGGAAACTAATCAAGGCAAAAAGCAACTTAAAACTAAGGAGAAATGTCCTGACAGTTAGAACAATTAATCAGTGGAACAGCTTGCCTCCAGAAGTTGTGAATGCTTGAACACTGGAAGTTTTTTAAAATGATGTTGGATAACCCTTTGTCTGAAGTAGTGTAGGGTTTACCACCTTGGAAGGGGGTTGGACTAGAACAGTGGTTGCCAACTGGTGGGCTGCGGCTCACTGGTAGTCCACGAGAAAATTTTGGTGGGCCGCAGAGAAATATCACCCCCCAAAGCAATTTAATCCAGGCTGCATGGGAACACAATGCTGTGCTGCCCATGTGGGCCATGAGAATCCTCCCCACCCACTCACTCCTTACCTGGCAAATTTACCTGCTAAATTGCTATTTTTTCTCCCCCCCCCCCAACCATCAGCTGTTCTGCAGTGCCAGGAAATTTAGATTATCTAGAAAGCAGGAAATCACTAGATTTCTTGCTTTTTAGCTAATCTAAAAGCAGAGCTGAAGCTTCCTTAGGACTTAAGTTTCTATTTTCAGTGCAGACTCAACTAGTAGATTGCAGAATCATAATCTCAAAGTGAATTTGTGATTCTGTGAGCAACTCAATCTGCCTGCCTACTCTGCCTGATTTTGGGTAAAAGTTGTTCTTTTTTCAATAAAAAAAAATCAATATTTATACAAATATTTATAATATTTACATGCAAGCCATGCCCGGCCAGTCACATGACCAACAAGCCACACCCACAAATTAGGCCATGCCCACAAAACCAGTTGTTAAGAAATTTGAATCCCACCCCTGGCTCTGTTTGTTTGTGAGAGAGAGAGGGAGAGAGAGAGAGAGAGAGATGTTAGATCAGATCTCTCTCTGTCTCTCTCTCTCTGTCTCTCTCACACACACACACACACACACCAATGTCAGCAAGCCACCGTCAGTCAAAATTCATATTAGTGATCCCCGGGATTTAAAATTATGCATTTGGTGGTCCCTGAGGTCCAAAAGGTTGGCGACCCCTGGACTAGAAGACCTCCAAGGTCCCTTCCAATTGTTATTCTATTCTATTCAATGAGCTTTGGGACTACAAAGTAATTCCTGAAATTTTCCTTGAAAATAATGGACATAAGCTTAAGATTGCTTAATAAAAAATGATTGGGTTTGTTCTTTTTCTTTATCCCAATTTGGAACTTGTATATAAGCAATTTGTGTTGCACAGTCAGTCCCTGGCCATATCTTCTCAGTTATAACAGAACACCTCCAGTACTAATAATATTGCCAATGTTATTTCTATTGATTTTATCCGGTGACACTGATATGTGTGTGTGTGTGTGTGTGTGTGTGTGTGTGTGTGTGTATGTATGTATGTATGTATGTATGTATGTATGTATGTATGTATGTATGTATAGTTTTGTTTGTTTGAAGAATGTGTTAGCAATGAAAAGTTGTTGGATTGGCAAAAATTGATACATTGTTCCTCTATTTCATTTTGGTTTCCTAGACCATATGGCTGAACCCATTTTTTCTAATTGTTTCCAACTCTGACATTGCAGTCTCCAACCCCAAACTTGAATGTTCGGTCAATTGAACTCGACCATAAAATTCTTTAACTACCTCATCCTCTGCATTAGTGGTTGAAGCATAAATGTATATGATGATTTTATTAAAGGAATTGTGTTTAAATGTACATTGTAGACAAAAGCAAAGAACAACCATGAAAGATATAGCAAAGGCTTTTTATAGCCTGTTCTCTATCTTTCATGGCTGTTTTTTGTGTATGTTAACTGTAAATACTACTGTTCACTACTAATGAACTAGTCCAATTCCAATCTGTTTTAATTCATTGATGCCTACAATATCAGGTTATAATCAATTTCATTTTTCTCTGTGTTGACCTTCCCAAGTTCCTATAATTTTGTCTTTTGCAGCTTTAGATTTTCTTTTCTGACTATCAGCCTTTAAGATTTCTTTCCTTTGCTTTGCATCTTTTGGCTGTCATAAGTAACGTTGGGAGGAAGGGTGAAATAGTTATGGGAAGCAAGCTGGAGGTTTCAGAGAATAAACTGTATAAGTTGGGGGGGGAGTTTCTTGTTTATGTTTCTTTCTTATGCTATGCGCAAGTGCACTTCTTTATCAAAATATGTCAAGGTCAATGGACAGATGCCACATCACCACCTGAAGATGCCCACAGGATGTAACATACAACCTTTAATTGGATGGACAGTTTGAATTTTGGTGGGTGGGAACGGTGCCATCATTTTGTATATGTGATTTACATGCTCATTTTCTCAGATTCAGAATTCCTTTGATGCTACCACTTGATTTCCAGTAAAATATATCTTTTCTCTAATTAATGGTGTCTAAGTATTTCTTTCTTGATTTTGAATGGAGCACCAGCTGACATTATTCTGAATCTCAGTTTACCAGCCCACTTGGAGAATTAATATTTTCTTCCAAGGGGGTCTAAAAAGGGTGTCTAATCCAGCCAGTGACCAAGAAGACCTGGGAGCAGCGGGAAAGCCAATTTCCTTGTTGTTAGATGCTGCAGGGGAAGCTGAGCTGTTAGCAGAGCTATATCTGGATGAGAAGCCAGCTGTAAAGCCTAAATGATCTCTGGGAGTCTGCTGGAAGGATCCGGAGGAAGAAACCCCTCCAGGAGTGACCACTAGTCGATGGCGTAGAAGAGAAGAACCATAGCAAGAGGATAAAAGAAGGAATATTTTATTAGCTCAAGCCTTACATCTTCTGAATGAAGCTGTTGGAGGAACTCATGCTGATCAAAGGTATGAGAGGGAAAAGGGGGAGGCAGCCCCAGCAGGGAGAGCCCAAGCAGCTCCCAAGCATAAATCAACTTGGGCCAACGCAACAGGCGGCAGCAGCCCAGGGCCCCCTGGTGGGGAGAGCAATTGCCCGAAGGCATCGAATTCCAAAGGTGCCTCCATTGGAAGTAAAATATAGAGGGGATCCCAAGGAGTTAGGATTCTTCCTAGACCAGGTCTGGAGCCACATGGAAGAATATGGGAAGGATTTTTCCTCAGAAGTAGCTAAAGTCAGATGTGTTACCAGGGCTTTGGAAGGGACAGCTGCAAAATGGATGGTGACTTTGCATAATGATAATGCCCCCCAGCTGATGAATTACGACCTGTTAATGACAGCATTGCGCACCAGGTTTGAAGACCTACTAGCCGAATGTAAGGCTAGGATTAGGATGAAAACAATAAATCAGGGACGGAAATCAGTGGCCAGATACACCCAGGAATTTAGAGAGCTGGCATGTCATATTCGAGGCTGCTCCCAGGGAGCTCTGATAGAAGCTTTTAAAGATGGGCTGAACAAAGATGTTTATCAGAGCTGCATTGCCAGAAGAGACCTCAGTGAGTTGCAACGCTGGTACGTGCTGGCAGCAGAAGTGGAAATTGATCTGACCCGAAACAGATGCTGGAGTGGCCTTGGTTGGAGCAAGCCATCCTCCATCAGCCCTTGAGAAGCCTCAAAACCTCAAAAGGGAGGGGTTGGCAGCAAACCCCAAGACTACTGCATGCTTCCGATGTGAGAAGGAAGGTCACCGGGCTGCAGACTGCCATGCCAAGCTAGAGCCAAAGGGGGTGCCAGGAGGAGGAAGAAAAACCTGAAAAAACTCCAGTCAAGCCTTGCAAAATGGCTCTTAAAACAGAAGAGGTTGTGGAGATCACCACTCCGAAAGTAGACGATCTGGGAACTCCGACCTCTTCTGGTGAAACTGAATCCGAATCAGAAGACGACCTTCTGGTAAGTCCAAACAAGGGCCCAATGACCATCCCAGTGAGATTAAGAGTACCCACTTCAGGAGTCCAAGGGGAAATGTTGGCCTTGTTAGACTCTGGGTGCACAAGGTGGGTAATCAGTTCAGAAGTCATAGAGAAACTGGGTTTAAGGCTATGGACTTTAAAAACTCCCATGGCATTTTGCCAACTGGATGGATTGGTAGCTGGGGGCGGCCCTGCACACTTCATAATGGAACCAGTGGAAATGACAATGGGGAGGCATAGAGAGACTTTGTGTTTTATTGTCACCCCTGGGATGGAGCGCCCCCTACTACTAGGTTTGCCCTGGTTCCAAAAGTGGAACCCCCAAGTGGATTGGAGGAGGGAATTGTTACGCATATGCACTGACCAACCCCCATAAGGGAAGGGACAATTTCAACTTAAACCCCAGAATTCTACAGAGCTGGCATCTATGGATAGTGAGAATCTGAGGGGGGAGGAGAAAATTCCTGAAGAATATTGGGATTTAAAGGAGGTGTTCAGTGAAAAGACCTCAGATGAACTTCCCCCCCATTGCTCAACAGATTGCAGTATTGAAATTTTACCAGGAGTGAAACTCCCAAAACCTAAACTGTACTTGATGACACCACAGGAACTAGAGGAGCTGCGGTCATTTCTTGATAAAAATCTTGAATGAGGTTTCATCCAACCTGCTAGGCCTCGGGTAGTGGCCCCAGTACTGTTCTGTGAGAAGAAAGATGGCTCGCTTCATTTATGTGTTGATTATAGAAATTTAAATGTGATTTTGGTGGAGAACATGTCCCCTCTCCCCTTAATGAAGGATATGTTGGCTCACCTGGCCAAAGGGAACATTTTCACAAAACTCGATTTGAGAGAAGCTTATTACCGAGTTCAAATCAAGGAAAGAGATGAATGGAAAACTGCTTTTAATTGCCCAATGAGATGTTCCCAGTTCAATGTTCTCCCGTTTGGTCTACGGGGAGCCCCTGCGGGATTCATGCAAATGATCAATGAAGTTTTGCATGAACATTTATATAAAGAAGTGCTGGTTTATCTTGATTATATTCTTATCTACACTGAGTCACTTGATGAACATGTGAAACTAGTGCGTTCAGTTTTAGAAAAACTTTTTTTTTTAAAAAAGAATTTTTATTTT
This sequence comes from Laticauda laticaudata, assembly GCA_004320025.1. Classification (NCBI taxonomy): domain Eukaryota; kingdom Metazoa; phylum Chordata; class Lepidosauria; order Squamata; family Elapidae; genus Laticauda; species Laticauda laticaudata. Next base: position 36,968 of record BHFT01005640.1, on the reverse strand, counting down.
TGAAAACAAACATTCACATACAAAACATAAAAACATAAAACCATCTTCCATTTTATATACATACAGTGTGTCAGTTGGTTACAAATATTTTGTGCTATTCTTTTGTAGCCATTTATTCACAATTTATATCAATTTTCACATTGTCGAACTAACATATGTTTGTATATTTATCAGTTATTAATCATCCATAACTAAACTATTTATTCCATCATTTTATATGAGATGTTCCAAGTTTTATCTTAAAATTTATGTTATACTTTCAACCAATGGTTATATATGTCTATATTATGTCTCATATCAATCTATTAAATTTATATCACAAAATTATCTTGTCTATTACCATGTCTTTTTGTCCAACCATTGATAAAACAAATCCCATATCATATAAAATTGTTTATCTTCTTGTTCTCTAAATTCAAATGTCAATTTACTCATTTCAGCACAGACTATAATTTTCTTAATAACTTCCTCCTGCATAGGTATTTTATCATTTTTCCAATTCTTAGCAAATACAATCCTAGCCGATGTTACAATCAAATATTTCAACTCTTTGTTGTATATTTCCGGTATAATTCCCAATAAAAAGATCTCTGGTTTAAAGTCTATATGTTGTTTTCTCATTTTTTCCAACCATGTGTGGATGTGTCCAATATCTTTTTGCATCCGAGCACGGCCACCACATATGGTAATATGAACCAGGTATCTGATAACATTTCCAACATTTATCCGATTTATCGTTGAACATCCTGGCAATTCTCTTCGGGGGTAAGTGCCACCTGTAAAACATCTGATACAAATTTTCTTTATATGCAGTTGACTTTTTATAATTTTGAGACCACAATTTTTTCCATTTTTTTAAATCAATCCCATATCCAAAATTTTTCCCCCAAGTAATCATAATTTCTTTAACTTGTTCCTCCTCCAATTTTTCTAATAAGTGTCCATAAAGTTTTTTAATTATCTTTTCATCAGTACCCATCAAAATCTTATCTTAAGTCAGTCAACTTATCATAAATACCTTCTGCTTTAACATCTTTGTCAATTCTAGATTTTATTTGCAAATATGAAAACCAATTCATTTTTACAACTTGTTCTTCCAACACTTGCATAGATTTAAGTTCACCCTTTTGATTCAATATCTCATCATATCTAACTGTTTGTTCCTTTTTGTATATTATTGGATAAGAAAAAGCTTCAATGGTAGATATTCAGTCATTGAGTGAGGGGATAACCCAACTCCAGCTTACCTGTCCGGTTACCCGTAAAGCATTGGATGATGTTCATCAAACTCATAAGAAATTTGCAGACAAAAAGAGATCTCCACAGAAATAATATCAAGTTGGAGACAAAGTTTTCTTGTCCACTAGATATTTGCAGACCACACAAAAATAAAAAAAGCTGGGCCCTAAATATGTTGGACCTTTTCCAATTGAATGAATTGTGAGTCCAATTGCAATTACCAAAAACCCTTGGATGAATCCATCCAGTTTTTCATGTTGGTTTATTGAAACCTGCACATACCTCCGACCTGAGACTGGCTCATGTCGATCCCCCTGTTCCTCTTCTAATTGAGGGTGAACAACATTTTGAAATTAAAGAAATTTTGGATTCTAGGAAACAAAGAGGTCGACTCCAATATTTAGTTGTCTTGAAACACTTTCCTCCTTCCAGTCGGAATGGGTGAATGAAAATGATGTTCGAGCCCCTAAGCTTGAACAAGCTTTTTGTGCTAAATATCCTCACAAACCTTAAAATATTATAGTATTGTGTCACATGTATATTATTCTTTTCTCTTGTATTCTCTTTCTTTTATAGGGCTAACGCCTCTTTTGCAGGAGGGCCGAATGTCAGCCTTGAAGATTTCTTTTGTTTGCTTTGCATCTTTTGGCTGTCATAAATAACAGGGGGAGGAGGGGTGAAATAGTTATGGGAAGAGAGCTGGAGGCTTCAGAGAATAAACTGTATAAGTTGGGGGGGGGAGTTTATTGTTTATGCTTCTTTCTTATGCTATGTGCAAGTGCACTTCTTTATTAAAATATGTCAGGGACAATGGACAGATGCCACATCACCACCTGAAGATGCCCACATGACGTTACATACAACTTTTAATTGGATGGACAGTTTCAATTTTTGTGGGTGGGGCCGTTGCCATCACTTTATATGTGATCTACATGCTCATTTTCTCAGATTCAGAATCCCTTTGATGCTACCACTTGATTTCCAGTAAAATATATCTTTTCTCCAATTAATTGAGTCTAAGTATTTCTTTCTTGGATTTTGAATGGAGCACCAGCTGACACTGATTTTGGCTTTTTCCCTCCTTTCTTTCTCTCATGGCAACATCAGTTTTAGGTACAGTCTATCTGCATCACAAATACTGTTCGTATTTCAAAAGATTCTCAGTTTTTCCTCAGTAGCTTGTTCAATGCTATCTAGCCTGAGGGATCCATCATCCAGCAATATATCCTCAATCACTTTATACTGTCTATTCAAGATACTTTCTCAGTAAAACACAGGAATGGCTTACCAATGCCTTCTCCCACACTGTATGAAATTATGCCTTTGCCAAGGCTTCCAACGTTTTCCTACATCACTGCTGCCTGATATAGATGCTGGCTTTCTTTAGCTGAGCAGCTGGAATGACCTTCGTATTTTGGGTGATCTTGCTGGCATTCATTGTTCATCCTTCTCAGCAACAACCCTCTCCACAATCAGGCTGTAGTGCAGGATCTTGGCAGGAAGAAGTTGTTTGCTCAAAAGTAAATGCCACCTATCTCAGATATATTCCCAGCTACTAAAGGATTCTTGCTAAAAGTGAAGTAAAAATAAAGTAAAATAAAGAAAAACTTTTCTTCAATCAATATAAAAAAATCAGTTGATCATATGTGTGATTGTAGCTTATCCATCTAGCTAAAAAATGAAATTAGTCATTTTCAAAACATTCAATGAATAACATTTTCATTCAGGTTCTAAAACCATTCAGAAAGTATCAGTGCTGTATTACAGAGTTTTATCTAATAGCTATTTTAAAAAATTCTTAACCCTACTGAACTTTTAACCTGAATTCTAGTTCATGAAGTAAATCTTTTCATCTGGCCCAAAGACCACTAAATAGTGATTGCTAAAAAATGTTAATATTTCTGTGGAAATATCTTGCTAATATTGTCTGAATCCCATGTCTTTTGGAAGAAGGCAATGGGAAACTATCTTGTATTGCTGCAAAAAAATTATACATACACATCCTTGCATTTAATTTAGCTACCCCTTGTTAAAAATGTTAATTTTTTAATATCCAACTGAATGGGTTGTATCCAAACCTGGTCATATGATCCACTGAAATTAATTGAATGTAAAATAATCAGTTATTGACTACCAAACTAAGAACTATGTTATGTTTTTATTTTATTTTAGTATAGAAATTGAATAGAAACATTAGTAATTAAAGAAAAATCTTCATATGAAGCATCATTTTAAGTAAATCTGCATTATGTTTACACACAAAGCATACATGCTTGTTAATTCTGCCAACATTGCACATGTACATCCTTCATAATGATAATTATCTTGGAAATCCTAATAAAATCTAATAAAAGAATTAAATGATTAGAATTTCTTCTATCATTTCTGCAGACTGTTCCCTTGAAAGTAAGTTCCACCTTTCTCACTTTAAGGAAGCTAATGGGTTTCATTACGACGTGAGCTTAGTCAATGTCAATATTTCAGGAAAGATATTCAAAGGATGTCTCTTTTTTAATAGCATAACTCGTAAACTGTTTCAACCTTAATGAGAACATACAGTATAATGAAAGACTGCAGTGCAAAAGCTTTTAGTACTATTTTGTTATGCTTGTGCATTTATAGTGATGACATCATGTGTTTAAACATAAATCACTGCTTTTATGACAGAGAAATGTGTGCTGATCCCTATAATTTACAGTTCTTGAGTCTAAAGGCACATACAGGCGGCCAGTTCAACATGTTCTGCTCCAGCCAGTGAGGCGACACAAAGTAGGCCAGCATAATTTGCTGTCTCAACAGCTGATCACTATTCTGCTTCAGTAACAAGACTGGCAAATGGTGCTGTCTCGACAGCTTTAATGTGCAACAAATTAAGGAAAGTCATTAGATTTCCTGCCAAGGAAAAACATTCCCTAGTCCTTCTCCCTAATGTTGCATGAGACTGGGAAAAAAGATGTTTTAGCAGATGGGTTTAGTCTTCTCTGAACCTGATCTATGGGATTGATGGAGGCTTTCTGCCTTTTCTGCTTTACTAGGAAACCCACACTTACTGCACAGGGCACAGGCCACAGCTGCTGTCTCAAGGGGGATTTACAGATTATCATTCTCTCATTGTGGTTCCTCATGCTCGCTTTTTCTTCCTCACTCAACTTTTTCACCTTTTCACTTTTCTTCCTTGCTTTTTTTTCTCATTTTCTTACCCTATCTTCAGTCAGAGAGATATAATTTTCTCCATCAGTTTTGTCCATTGTCCATTTTTGTCCCTCTATTGCTTATTCCACCAGCCCAGTGTGTCATTCATTTTGGGCCCTACTCTGGCATATTAGTGGCTGTGTATAAGCCATCCTGTAGGCAGAGCCTTTATATAGAAGTCTCCCGTGATTAGTGGGAAGAAATAGCCAATAGGAACATGTCAAATTCTGGTGAAATACAACAAACTGTGCTTCCGGAAAAGATGAAAAACACCACTTTAACATTGGATCAGATTAATATGAAGTTAAGTTGCTTCAGTAATGGGTGGGGGTTGAGGAAAATGCTGGTTCATAAGGTTGTGTTTTGTAAGGAATCTTACATAGTAGCTGCAATTAAAAGAACATGAGATGAGAAATTAGATGTCCTTCTCATTTGGTCAGATAAGGCTTCTCCTAAAACACCGTATACTCTAAATCTTTTACCAACCCATGATGTTATGAATTGGGGACACTCCTCTTGAAAACATAAACATATTTTTTAATTGCTGATAAATTTATCATTTACAATTTAATAGTATGGTGTATGTTTTATCTGCAGAAAGTTGCATGTATGAGGGGAAAAAAACCCAAGGAGCTGTGAACCGTGTTTCTCATATAATAAGGCCGGGTCTTATTTTTTTTTGAGCCCTGAAAAAATGGCTAGGCCATCTTTTCAAGGGTGACTTAATTCCCCCCCCCTTGCATCTTCGGGCGGGCGGGCGGCGACGGCTTGGATGTTGACCTCGGCGTTGGTGGGGCACTTCGTTTTGGGGTCAACGCAGGCAGCACCTTATCCGGGTATGCAACAAAAGTACTTCCTAACGGCAAGCCCCCCTACCATTCCCCCCACTTCACATGTTTTAATATAGGCCTTAATTTGGGGGGAGCGGCTTAATTTCAGTTCATGCCAATAAAACATGCTGGGACTTCCTATTGGGGGAGGCCGTATTGTTGGAGAAACAGGGTACCAGGTCTTCTACACGGGGGTGGGAAATTGATCCTTCTCAGTTGTATCAACTGTCAGCTTTAGCAACATACAGAAAACCACATTTCCTATGCAAGGTAGGTAATACTACCAATAACTCAATTACATATTCTTTGTAAGGCAGCTTAAGTTTTTCCTTCTTGCCAGTTTTTAGAATTTCTTTTGTATAAACAGGTGGATTTCTTTCATCAGACTTTAATATTTTTAATAGAACATATTTGCATATGCAATCTTCTTTCTGACCCAGTATAATTACTATAACTTACCTATAAACAGTATGTGCAATTTATATTAATGATGAGATACTGCCATGAACAATTCTCACTAGATTTTGCCTACTGATAAAATGCCTCACTTTTATAGGTCTACTTTGTGTAAATAGAAAAGGATAAAGTTGCAAGTGAAGACTGAGAATCTCCACAGATATTTAGTAAGTGAAGAGATTTTCTAAAATGAATTATTACATTAACAGGGAAAAAAACAAAACAATGAGCTAAGCTTCAAACAGACTGCATGTTAATGAAAATGGGTCATAAAAACATGAAAACTTAATTTCTTTTAAATGAAAACTATACTTTACAAAATTGCCTTCATAAGCCCTTCCCACATATATATATATATATATATATACTAATATATTATAATATATACATTATATATAGCATATATATTATACATATATATACTATATATATATATATTATATATAATATATATATAAATATATTATATATGTGCTGTTTAGCTTCCTTCGGGTATTATCCCAAGTCATTGTAGTTCTGTTAAAGTTGTAGCTCATTGTAGTTCTGTTAAAGTTGCAGCAACTTTTCAGCAGAATCTCATCTGCCATCAATCAGGCTTCTGTATGGAAGTGTGTCTCACAGTTCCTCTGTTTCAAATTTGAGGCTGGTCTATTCTGATTGGCTATTAACCTGGGTCTCTGTTCATTGGACTTGGAGTTTGATTGATTGGTGTTTCTGGTTTCTTCTGTCTGTTTGTGGCTTTGATTGCTGGCAGCACATCTGTCTTGTGTTGGAGGCTTTCAATGCTGCTTGGCTTCGGTGAAAGACGGCTGCTCTTCATCCAAGAGCTGGGTTTCACCTGGGTGCCTGGTGGGGGTGTTTGAGTTGGAGGCATCCAGAGGAGTCTGTCTGTGCTCAGGTGTTTGTCTGTTTTGTGGTGTGGAGATCTTTCTATTTGAGAGAGGAAAAAAAAATATATATAATATATATACACACATTAAATGCATATAATATATAATATATATTATATATATATTATATATATATATATATAGTACATATACTATTTATATATATCACAAATAACCTTGCAGATGTCCTCAACATTCTCTCTATTCTCATCTAAAAATTCTTTTTGACTTATATTCTATGGTTCAAATATGATTGTCATTTAGACAGTGCTGACTTTAGACCATGAGTTTAGTAACTCCTTTTAACAAATTGGAAGAAGATTGTACCATTATAAGCACAGAATCTTTCTTCAATCCTTATAATTGTTCTACTTAATTCAAGCCATATTACAGTGTACGTAAAATTTGGTTAATATAATTTTATCTTGATTATCTGAAGAAAGATAGCTTCAAACCCAGACATGCTTCCCATGACTATACTGCAACCTGAAATGTACATCTCAGCCTAGGGTTATATTGAGGGCTGACCAAGTCCTATAGTTGTGCCTAATATCCTGAACTAGAATAAGTAACAATTATTCGGGTATTTAATATAGAATTCCCTGAAAGTGATTGTTCAATGAGAATTTCCATATGCAACGTAAACCTTTTTTTAAAATAAAAACACATTTTGCTTTAAATAATATCTCAATGTATGATGTAGTGGTTCAATGAATTTTAATTGGTAGGCTTGTCTTACATTTCATTCTGAATTTAATTCTGAATTAAAAAAAAATCCAAGTTGGGCATGTTTAAATAGTCAAACTGAAAACTAGGGTCAGACTAAAAATAAAGAGCTAGAAATATGTTTTCCCCCTCTAATACAGACTTCTCGCTATCAAACTGCCCAATATAAAGCCAGGTCAGTCCTTTCACAGATAGTGCAGATATAAGAAACAAAGCTTCTTTAAATAATTTTCCAGCTCTGTGGGAGAAATGACCCTCATCATCAACCAACATTGAATTATTCTGCATTTGATTTTAGACTTTTCCGAACAGCAGCTATCCAGGCATGTTGCATTTCTCAAGCAGCAGCGTCAAAATGTAGAGTGGTCAATTGAAAACTTGTATTAGGGAAATTCTGTTTCAACTCTTTATTCGGCCATGAAGCCCACTAATGCCAGACATATCTGAACTTATCTTCACAGAGTTATTGTGAAACTGGTTGAGGAAGTTATCACAGCTCCTTAGAAAAACGGATTACACACGATGTATTATTTACTGCATTGCTTAAATGCCACGAAACATCAATTTCGAACATCAATCTTGGAAACAGCTTAAGAAAAGCAAGAAATTTAAAAGATTTCAACAATTGCTCGCAACTTAACAATAGCAGCATAATTTCCTGTCAGTCTTGCAAGCATCAATGTACTGTTTGTATTTCGCAAGCCGAGAGCCTTCTCCGTGGCATGAAGTTACTCCTTTGCCTTCGGATCTGGACCGTGCGCGCGTGTCTTCCACAAAGATGGGTGTGGTTACTTCTCATACTTGCAGGCGCCTTCGTGTAAGATATATCGATGCGTGCGCACATCCACACATTCTTTCTCGGTGTAAGATTATCATAATACTCTGTATTTCCCCGTCTAATGGCTATTTAGTAGGATTCTTAAAAGGGACAAGGGATGGCGGAGGCACTTGGATGAACGCGGTTTTCAAGAGGAAACAATGCTCTGGCGATCTTGCGACAAGGTTGCAGACGTGATCTCCAAACTGAGTAACCGCCCTTCTCTTTCCTCCTCCCATCTCCGTCTTCCAGCTTGGTGTCTTCCAGACGGAGCCGCGTTTACTTTCCACGCCAGGTCGAGGGTGCTTTCCGACACCTTATCGTCGCCCAACACTCCTTTTTCCCCAGCACAACCCCGCTCACCAGATGCTCGCCGGGAGAGGGAAGAACAGAGGCGCCCCGCCGCTCAACTGCCGTCCCTCCCCTCTGCAGCTGCTTTTGAGTCCCGCTCAGCAGCACCGCGCTTAGCAAAGCCGGCGCTTCAGCACAGCCTCCGGCGCCGGCCTGGCCACAGGCCGCTCGCTTCTTCACCCCGGGAGGCACTCAGCAACCTCGCTCGCTGAAGTCCCACCTTCTGCTCTCTGCCATTGGGCAGCAGAAGAACTTGCGTCGTAGCCGTTGGCTACTAGAGACGTCGCTCCGCGCAGGGTGGGGAAAGCACCCGATAGGCATTTGGACGCCGCTGGGCTGGAGGCGAAAGTCTTTCTCCTGGAAGCGCTTTCGGGTGGGTTTCTCGTCTTTTTTTCTCCTTTCAGGCCAACAGCTGAGGGAAGCGGCGGGCTCAGTTGAAGGCTTTGGCGGCGGCAGCAGCTGGAGGCGAGTGGGAGCAGGCGAAGGAAAGGGCGAAGTGAGAACTTTGTTGGGAGGGCGAGGCTGCTGGCTTCTCCGGGAGACGCGCTGAGGGGCTGCTGGAGGTTGAATTCGACGGCGCCTCGCCCAGGTCTCTTGGGAGCGGGTCGCCTGCGTAGCTCTCGCTTTCCGGGAGGAGGCGACAGCAGCTGCCTCGAGTGCCGCCAGACGAGCCGGGCACGACTCGATCCATCCCTTCTCCTCGCCCGAGGCAGGAGATGCTTCCAGGGAACACTCGACGGTTCCAGTGACTTCATCGAGGCTTCAGAGAAGAGCAGCCGCGATACGGAGCGAAAGGAGGCGAACGCCGCGCCTTTTGCTGCTTTCTTCCCCCCAATCCTTATCTCTGGAGATGGTGCCCGCCCCGGGATTAGTTTAAAGCCTCATCTTCGGCCCCTCTTTTGGGGAGGTGAGCTGGAGGGACCTAGGCCGGCTACTCCGAGAACCGGCAGGGCTCTGGCGTGGGACGCGTTGCTTAGGGCCGCGCCTAACCCAGCCGATCCCTCTTCCTCTGTGGGAAGGAAGATCCTGTAATCTCAACTCCGGAGTCATCTCTAGCAGTGTAAAACGGAAAAAAAAAAAAAATAAATCGTCGGGATAATGTCATCCTCAAGCAGATTCAAAAAGGACAAAGAGATCGTAGCCGAGTACGAAAGTCAAGTGAAAGGTAAAAAAAAAAAGCCGGGGTGGGTCAGGATGCCTGTAGTTTATTTCTCTTTCTTCCCCCATCGCTACCCTCACCTGTTTGGTTGCGCTTCCCTGCCCTCTTCGTGCCGAGGACAAAGTGAAAATCCGTTCTTCCGGATTAATCAACCGGAAAAAGATAGGCACGGTAGGCTCTGTGCATACAGATACGAGGATGGATTTACAATCTGGGCACTCTTGAGATAAAATTGCATTGATTGGAAAGGGTGACAAGAAAATCCACGCTTGTATCACTAAACCTGTTGATGAACTGTAGTAATATTGCTGTTGATGTGGGCAGCTGTGTCGGAGTCAAATTAAATCGTTTTAAGTGATAAATGCTCCAACTTCCAGGAGACAGTAGTAATCCGGGAGGCATTCAGTTCCTCAGTCAGTCTCTGGAGGAAAAGGAATGGGTGGGACACTGGTATCAAGCCTTTATAGATTTACCAGCCATCTTTATAACTCTTCCTGGGCAGAAATCTGAAAGAGAGGTTTATTTTTTTTTTAAAAAGTTAACTATGCACTTATAACAATAGCAACACATAGTTTTCCTTTCTTTGAGAGAACTGTGTGAACTTGTCTAGTTACCCTAAATTTTTCTGTACATTAATTTGGTGAAAGGAAGATTGTTTGCTGGTTCACATCTGCCATATACATGCAATGAGTTCTTGAGAGTATTCACTTTTCATTCAATCGGGGCTATTCAAAATACTTTTTAAAACCAAGCCTATTAGAGCCAAAGAGAACCAGAGCGGTTTGTCCATTTCATATGTTTTTCTTCAGTTATTACCTTTTTCATGTTACAAAAATTATATTTGAAGAACTCTACTTTTTATTCTATTTCTATTCTTTCATATATCATGGCTGTTTTTTTTTTTTAAACTAATGGAAATAAAATCTTCCAGCCACTTAACTGGAGTTCAAAAAATAGAAAAAAGAAAAAGACATGCAAATAGTGACATTTTAAAGTACAATATGTATGACTTGATTTGCTCACAAAATATACTTGGTATACAAGTTGGGATGTCCGTTCTTTTACAAATGGAGCTTAAAACTGTGGAACTTTAAATATTTTTGTTTTAGGAATAAAGTTAATGTTGAAAACCAAATAAATTATCAATACTGTTGTAAACATTGTTTTGTGGGTTTGCCTTTCCCTCCATCAAGCAGTTACAGAAAGTTTATTTTCAGGAAAAAATTGGTAAACAAAGTGATGGTGATGGAAGTTCAGACTTCATGAGTTGTCACATGAAGTCTTGTTTAACCAGTTTCATTTCTGTAACTAGTAATATCAACAGTTTTTACTGCCTTTGAATGTAGATTTTATGAAGTAAAACTTTTTTATCCTTTCATGTATTAGTTTAGTTCTTAATTTGGTATATTTTGGAGTATTTTGGATTGTATTTGGTTCATAGTACTTCATAGTTCATGCTTCATAAATCCTTTCCCCACTTTTCATATCTCTTATTAAAGGACCCAAGATGGTGGTCATTTTGAATTTAGATTACAGTGTTAATCCAGAGTTAACTAGCATGTCTGTAGAGTATTGGAATGGTGCAGTAAAGTATCTTGATATGTAAGGTTTTGAATTTCAATTGGGTTTAAGGACTTTGTTCTTATAGTCTACTTCATCTCATTCTGTTCATTCTGCCTTTTTTCCCTCTACAATTCCCTCACTAATATAAGCTTCTAATTAAAAACATAAATGCATGTGTGACATATAAATCCTTTTTGTATAACCATTAGTAGAACCGCTAGATTCAGTTAAAGACTTGCGATGAAATACTGAAAACTCTTTAGCAATCTATATTCTTTTAACTTTTGCATTCTTTGTAATAAGATCTCTGCATGTATTCTTTTGTTAAGATTTATTTTTTAAGTTTCTTGTATTCTTCCAGCAAAACTAAATTCACAGCAAAATCCACTTTAGATTATCCAGTAAATGTTTCTTTAGTTAGGTTTAGATATTTTTAAAATATTTCATTTCTTTTTTAAAAATATTTTTATTAAATTTTTCCTTTTTACATATCTCAATCATGTATTAAACAGTACTACGACATTTTTAATACAACTGCTTCATATCAAATCCAATAAAATACATGCTATTGCTATACCTTCTACATCTATTGTATACATTTCCTTTTGTTATTTCTATTTTCTATTCAGTTATATCATTTCGCCCATGTTGCATAATATTCAGAATCTTCTTTACCTTTCAATTCTGTAGTCTATTTCTGCACATTCAAAAACTTTTAATTACTAGACCTTTGGATGGTGTATATGCTTTCTTCCAACACTGAGCAAAGGCAATCCTTGTTGCTGTTATATGTTGCACCATATATTTTGTCCTTTTATTAAATTTTCCTTTAATTATCCCTAGTAGAAATAATTCTGGGACAAATTCTGTTTGACTTCCTATTAGTTCCTGTAACCACTTTTATATTTTCCTCCAGTATTTATTAGCTTCAGGGCATAACCACCATGTATGATGGAAGGTACCTTGTTTTTGTCTGCATTTCCAACATTTTGAGTTTGAGTTTGGATAAATCTTAGCCAGCCTTATGGGCGCCAGGTGCCTACGATAAAATTAAAATAATTCATTTCTAATCTAACTTCATCTCCTATAATGTCACTGTATTATCTTAGTCCCAAATAAGTAAGATAACCCTTTGTTCATTTTACAGAGCAGCTTCACCTCCACCACATTTTTTGTTGGAAGATATGTTCTTTCTTTGGCATCTTTTTAAAGGACATAATGCTTATTTCTCTAATGTTTCCTCTGGACACAATTAAATTTGACAGGATGAGTTACTGTAGAAAGAATTGTTGCTAATGAGTCAGTTTTATGGAAGTTTTATCTTTTTTTTCCCCATTAGTTCAAATGGTTATCTTTCTGTGATAAAATGAAGAGTAGTTTAATCCTCAATAGAGTTTCATGTACTAGTGTTAGAATGAGGCTAATAGTTAACTATTACATTTCTTTTATTCTTTCTACCAATATTTATATCCTTGGATGATATAAATAAATATTTTTATGTTTTAACCCATTGTGACAGGTATTTTTTCCATTACAAATGAAGCAAGCTGCATTTTATCAGTTGCTATTTTATGTATTAGGAAAATCATCTCTTGAAAAAAAGCAAGCATGAAATGAACTGAATTGCTTTGTTTATAGGCCATTTGAAGTAATATTCTACCATTATTTGTTTATCAAAAACCCATTAGACCTAAAACAAGATTCTCTTGTGTACTATTACAATATTCTACTGGAGATAATGGAATATCAAATGTTTCTGAGATCACCTGTTGAAATGTAGGTCAGATAGTCCTTAATTGCTTCCTTAATTGCTTGCCCATTTATGGTCATTAGTAGTTTTTCTGGCTCATTGTTTAGTCAAATTAACTACTGTGGCTTGTAAAGAGGCTGGTAGTATTGAGTGAACAGTTTATTTATTTGTAAAATTAAACCTCCTCCCTTAACAAAGCACTAATTGGCTCTGGAATATTCAACTGCAGGTACTTACCAGTAAATCCAATCACCTATGGAGCAGGGTATCAGATCATCACAAGATTTGTTGCATGATATTTGTTACTCTGCCTTTCTAGCCATTGAATTATATCTGCTGGTGCACCTGAAATTGTGTTGGCAAATCACAAATAGGGCTTATCTGCTGTGCTCTGCCGATTAGGGCATGTTTATAATGCCAACTCTATCATTCTCAAACAGGATTAAGAAGGAGTAAAATCGTATTACACAAGAAGTTGGCATTCACTAATAGCCTGAAGCTAAGACACTTAGCAATCCAACAAACAGGATATGGAAGAAGGCAGCTGGATGGAAGAGGAGAACCAGTAACAAATTGCTATTCTCTCCTAGAACAGCTACCTTATTGGTACAGGTACAGGAATTCTCGACTTATGATCACAATTGAGCCCAAAATTTCTGTTGCTTAAATGAAGAGAATTGTTGAGTTTTGCTCCATGTTACAATCTTTCTTGCCACAGTTGTTAAATGAACCATTGCAGTTAAGTTAGTAACAGTTAAGTGAATCTGGCTTCCCCATTAATATTGCTTGTCAGAAGGTTGCAAAAGTGATCACATGATCCTGGGACACTACAACCATCATAAATATGAGTAGTTGCTAAGCGTCTGAATTTTGATCACGTAACCATGGGAATGCTGCACTGGTTATAAGTGAAAAATGTTGATAAGTCACTTTTTCAGTGGTGGTGTAACTTTGAATGGTCACAAAAGAACTGTTGTAAGTCAAGGACCACCTGTTTCTCATTCTAGCCATCAATGTAATTCTCCCCTGCACTCCTGATGTTCCTATGATCTGCTCCAGCTAACAGTCGAAATCCTTAACAGTTCCTATATGCTGTCTATACCTGGCTGTCTGGCTAAAGGCCATTTCTGTTGATAGCTGTTGTGTCACAACCACTCAAATAACAACATAGCCTCAGTTTAACATTTCTCATGCTCCTTGGGCCCTTGCTTCCATTAGAATAGAATTCTTTATAGGCCAGGTGTGATTAGGCACACAAAGAATTTGTCTTCAGTGTATAAGCTCTTGGTGTACATTAAAAATGCATTCATCAAGCATCATAAGATAGAACACTTAGTGATAGTCATAGGATACAAAATAAGCAATTAAAATCATACTAGGAAACTAAATAAAATAATATAATCGTAAAGATACAAGCAACAAGGTTGTAGAAGGAAATAAGTAATAGGAAGGATGAGAAGATTGAGAAGTAATACAGTCTTAGTAAATAGTTGCTGAATTAGTACTACTGAATTAGTGGAGTGATGGCATGCAGTGAAAAATGGTTCTTGTGACTAGTTGTTCTGGTGTCCAATGTCATTTTGAGGGTAGAAGTTGAAACAGTTTATGTCAAGGATGTAAGGGGTCTGTAGATATTTCACAGTCCTGTTTTTGACTTGTGCAGTATGCAAGTCCTCAGTAGAAGGCAGGTTGCTAGCAGTCGTTTTTTTCTGCGGTTCTAATTATCCTCTGAAGTCTGTCTGTCTCGTTTGATTGCAGAGCCAAACCAGACAGTTATAGAGGTGCAGATGACAGACTCAATAATTCCTCTGCAGAACTGAATCAGCAGCTCCTTGGGCAGTCTGAGCTTTCAGAGTTGGCGCAGAAAGAACCTTCTTTGTTGTGCTTTTTTGAAGACGTTTTGATGTTATGTGTCCATTTTAAGTCTTGAGATATGATAGAACCTAGAAACTTAAGGGCTCTAATGTTGATAATGTGTTGTCTAGTATTATAAGGGGTGGTAGTATAGGAGAGTTTTTCCTAAAATCTACCACCATTTCTACAGTTTTGAGTGTGTTTAGTTCAGGATTGTTCAGATCACACCACAAGGCTAGTTGTTCAACCTCCCATCTGTATGCATATGTATTAGGACTTCATAAGCTGAGGAAATATTCTCTGGTCTGTTTCTGGGGGTCCTACTTTTCTCTTTCACACAATTCTCACTCTTAACAGCAAGCAAAATCATAGGAGACAGCATAGCAGAGTCACGGGCAGCAATGGCCTGCACCTAGCCTACATTTTCAAATACATCCTTTAGGAAGCTAAAAGCTACATCAATATTGCAGCAATGATGGTGAAGACAAGTTTCTAACTGGCACTTCAAATGACAACAATTGTAGCAGCATCTCATCCTCAGTGATTGCAGTGATGCAGTAGTGATAGCAACAATTGCCCTGCCTTTCAACAAGGGTGGAGAAAGAGGCACCAGCACTCTTCCCTTTACTAAACCTGTTCTCATAGACCAGTGACCCATACATTTTCCATTACTTTTGGTCCTGTTCTAACTTTAATTAATCTTTTAGCCTCTCTTCATTTGTTTCTCAGTTCTTCCACCCATCTTGTTGTCATCTCTCTCTCTCTCTCTTTTTTTTTTTTGCATTTTCTCCATACTCCAGCCCTTTCCATTCTATCTTTCTGATTATTTCCATCACAATCAATAGTGGAGCTCTTTTCTGTGCAAGATTCATTTTTCTCTTGGCCTCATGCTTTTTATATCCTAAAAGGAAGTGCATTGTAATAGCTTTTAGTGCCTGTAGTCTTGGGATTTAAAGATGATTGGCAGTAAGGTTGGTAGAAGAAGAACCTGGATATTTCATTAGTTTTGCCCAGAATTGGGTTCCATTTATATAGTTGTTTCTCATACAATTGGAGGCAATTTGTTTCCATCAGTAAGATTTCCAAATGGTGCTTAAAATTCTGGCTTAGTGATTAGTGGGTTCATCTAATAGAGCTGGAGAACTGTGGCCCCTTTATGATTTGTGGATATTCCTAAGCATGGCTGGCTCAGGAATTCTGGGAGTTGAAGTCCACAAGTCATAAAAGGGGCATGGTTCCTCAACCAATTCTAGCAATTGAGATAGAAAACAAACTTGGAGTGTTCAGCAGTTGCATTCAAGGATTAAAACAGCCATATGAACTTAAATAGCCAATTCGTATGGATCAGTTTCCATTCCTATTTGAAAGGAAAAAGGATTCTTTTTCTTTTCAGAAACCAAGCAGAGAAAGACTTGCGGTTTTTTTTTAATCACACACTTGCTGCAAATGAGTAGCATAAACAAGAAATTGGAGGCTTATTGGAATAAAAGGGAAGAAGAAGAGATGTTTTAGTCAAGAGGTTGATCTTAATGAAAGGGGTGGGGGACAAATAGATTATCTAGTCGCAGGGCAAATCGCACTAACTCAGGCAACATAGCACAGAATAGCAAAGCAAATTATTCTCATCCATGCTGCGACAAAAGTCCAGGATGGGTATGACTCCTCTCTCTGATGTCACACAGCTCCCCGAAGCGTTTCGAATGGCTGTTCCACAGCTGACTTCAGAGCTCCGTTTCACCGCCTTCCAGCTGATAACAAGATAAGTGTCTGTGATCACTCAGGGCCATCAGTGATCCTAAGGAGTGAGTGAGGCAACAAAGCCTTTTTAGGGCCAGTGCACGTGCTGAGAAGCCATTTTGTGTGGCGGTTGGCCATCTTGAGTGGTTGGCCATTTTGTTTGGCGGAGCAGCCATTACCTGGGCCTCACATCTGAATCTGCTCACTTGGCCCACGCAATAGGCAACACTCTCATAGGGGAAGCTCCCAGCACCCTTGTGTCAGTCCTGTTGGCGAGAATGGAGAGCGGAATGGCCCAGGCGAACTGATCTGGAAGGAGCACAGGGTTCTCAGGTCCCAATGAGGAAAAGGAGAAGACAAAGAGCCCATTTAGCAAAAAGGGAGGCTGCAGCAAATATCAAGGCCAAGATCTTGGCCCCCAAAAAAGGCATTAAATTTGAACTCAGGGCTAAGAAACGAAGGCATGCTGCTTTGGAAAAACAGTTTGCTAAGACCCTGGAACAGATGAGGAGCCAGATGCAACAATCTTCCCAATTGGGGGAATTGCAGGTTTGCCCAGAGTTTATGGCCAGGGTGGGGGAGGCTGAAACTAGCTCTGCCAGCCATCTTCAAGCTTGGTCCCCAGAGAGTGTAGAAGAAGAGTTTTTGCCCCAAGATGTCTGGGCCCAACCCAGACAGGCTGCCTGGGGCCCAGGTTCCCCCCACCCCTTAGGTCAGATGGTCCAAGGAAGCCATGGGCCTAGAGGCCTGAGGCAACTTTCACTCCAACTGCTGCAGGCCTGCATCCAGTGGACCTTCCCACAATATTCAACAACTACTCTGCTCCTTAGGGGGTGTCTGTCCCTGTTCCCTGCTTACACGCAGGGGGTCCCGTCTCAGAAGGGTTCCCAGAAAGCAACAGTTCAGTTGCCCATCTACTCAATCTGATTGGGGTGAGTATGAGGAGGGGGATTATACAAATCCTTCTGAGCACAGTCATTCCTCCATGTCAGAGGAGGAGGAAGGTGAGATCCAGGAACCTAATTTATCAGAGGAGGAGGGACTTAGGTCTGATCAATCCTCCTTAGCAACAGTTTTTAAACCTTTTTGTTTAAACTGCTCCTCCACAAGGCCTTAGTCATCGCCCAACTGAGTCCAGAGGAGGTGGCTTCAGAACCCCAAGTAGCTTCTTCTAGCCACAGTGACTCCCTCTTCTGTCTACACAGAGGTTCTTCCATCTCTTCTGTTATTCCTTGATTTAGTGAAGGAGCAGTGTGCCTCACCTGGGGCAGGGTCTAGGCCTTCATCACATGACAGGTGTTTTTACAATGTGGGCCCTTCCTTGGCCAGTGCTCTCCTAGTACCTTCTATGGATGCTCCAGTGGTAGCCTCGTTCTCTACATCAGACACTGAACCAGAAGATGTCCTCAAGGCAGAGGTCAAGAAGTAAGAACAAACTCTCAAGTGCACCCACCAGGCAGGAGTTTGGGCAGTCCGAGCCTCGACAGCAGCTTCATTTTATAACATCGGACACCTGGATATTCAGGAGGGTGAGGTCGGGTCTCTGGCTTGAGTTCCTCTCCCACCCCCAAGATTTTTTGTTTGCTTTCCTATTTCTCGGGACAGTTCCAAATGGGCCCTTATGAAATCGGCCATTCAACAACTTGTGGACATAAGGGTCATTCAGCTGGTTCCAGTGGATCAACAAGGGCTTGGCTTCTATTCTCAGCTCTTCATGATCCCAAAGGCCTCGGGGTGGGGTGGCGAGGCATTCTCCACCTCAAGTTTTTGAACAAGTTCATTCCATACAGGCGCTTCAAGATGCAAACCTTGCATTCAATCCTAGAGAGCGTTTGGGAGAGCGACCTCCTCTCTTCCATAGACCTCACAGAGGCATACCTCCATATCCCTGTCTGGCCCCATTACCACCAGTTTCTTCATTTCTGTTATCAGAACAAGCATTTCCACTACCGGGCCCTTCCATTCGGGCTCTCATCAGTGCCCAGGGTCTTTACCAAGATCTTGGCAGCATTGGCAGTTTTGCTCCTGGCTATTCCAGTGAAGGTCCAGTGTTACCTGGACATCATCCTGATTCAATCAGCATTGATGAGTTCCGCCCATCGAGACCTCCACACCATGTTGCAGTTTCTACAAGACCATGGTTTTTCCATCAACTTCAAGAAAAGCCATCTGTCTCCAACAACCAGACTTCTTCATCTCAGGGCGATCTCTCTGTGAGGTTTTTCTTTCCCCAGATCATGGGGAAAGCCTGAACGAATTAACTTGATAGATTTAACAGCAATGCACAGTCCCTTTGTCTCTCCTGTCCAAGCTCCTTGAGAAAATGATTTCCTGCATTGGCATTATCCTGTGGGCCCGTTTCCATGCCCGACTCTTCAGTGATTCCTGCTGCCTTTTCAATGGGCAGGCACCAGCCACTTTTCAATCAGGGTCAGCGTTCTGCCACAGATCCTTCGCTCCTTTGGGTGGTGGCAATCTCCAGCTGTCTGGAGAGGACAGCCATTCAAGGAACCAGACAGAATCCTGCTCAACACAGATGCCAGTCTTGAGGGCTGGGGGGCCCATCTAGCCAGCGAGATAGCCCAGGGGAGTTGGTCTCAGATAGACAGAGCCTGCCCCATAAATTGGTTGGAGCTCAAGGCCATTTTTCTCACCTTGAAACATTTCTGGAACAGAGTGGCAGGTTCCCACGTATTGGTCATGACAGACAATGTGGTTGCAAAGGCACATGTCAACAGACGGGGGGGACTAGGTCCAAGGCCTTGATGAGGGAAGCTGAACTCCTGGGGCGATGAGTGGAGAGACACCTTCTTTCCATCAGGGCAGACTACATTTCGGGGGTCGACAACTCAGCCGACTGGTTGAGTTGGTCCAAGGTTGCTCAATTGGAGTGGAGCCTGCATCCATCCTTTTTCCTAGATCTGTCTCACGGGTTCGGACCATCAGCAGTAGACCTCTTCACTACTTCCTAAAATGCACAGGTAAGCAGATTCTTCACCAGATTTCCAAACCAGGGAGCGGAGGGGACCAATGCGCTATGGAGCAAATGGCCCTCAAGTCTTCTCTATGCTTTTCCCCCTCTTCTTATCATTTTGGCAGTCATTTGGAAGATGTTGGAAGAGAAGGCGGAGCTAATACTCCTGGCCCCCATTGACCCAGGAGACCTTGGTTTGCCAATCTGGTGAATCTGCAGCCTAGCCTTGGAGGATCCTGGCCAACATAAATCATAAATTACTCAAACTACGAAATAATAGCCATTCACATAGTGTTTTCTGTAATGATACAGCTACCTCAGAAAAGTTTGGTTCCTGTTATATAAAGGACTGGCACTGTAATAGAAAGTTAAAATTAATACCACATAATCTTCAGAAGGATAAAAGCCTGTGTTATGTTCTTCTTCACTATAGAATGGAACAACATTATTGTTATCATAATAATTTTTGTTTCCTTGTTTTTTGTTAATGTCAGTGGACTTTATAACCTTTATCTAGTAATAGTTTTAACTGTATCTTTGAATTAAAACTCCATATGTAGCCAAATAATCTAATCTCTTATATCCTCAGTAACAGAAAAAGGTATAGTAAATTATTATACCCATTATTTTCTTTTATATTATGTAATTATCACTTTGTAGGAAGGGGTAACTACTTTTTACACCCTAGGATTGCATTTGATCCTAGAAAGATATGTGGTATAATATATGAGCATATACGTAATCATCCCATTCTTTCTACTTTTCCCTCTTTCTCTTACATACATAAACACCAGTAAGTAGTCTTCAGGTGTCAAATAGCATATACATTTAAATAATAATAAAAGCAGGGGTTAGGATTCTACTGGTTCTGATCAGTTCTATAGAACCCCTTGTTAACTTTCACTTAGTTCAGAGAACCAATAGTTAGAAGAAATCTTCTTTTGTTTTTTTCACATCCTTATTACATTCTTGGCAGTATGCCTAGACTTACTGTCTCCAAAGGAGGGGTTTTTTTTTTTCCTTTCATGATACTTTCTTAAAGGGGAAAGGTTGTTTTAAGCTTTTTACACTGCTGTTGGGAGGAAATATTCCCCTGGAAATACTTCCAGCTGGCATGCAGTGATCAGCACTTTGAAGAAATAATTGAATAACGAAGCAGAGCTGCGGATAGAAACTTTTTAATGATAGGGAACCAAGATGAGTGACATTCAACAAGGCTTTGTGGCTAGTCAAAAAGATTGACATTGAAATGAGTTTATATACCCTTTCTGAGTTTTGGTCTAAAACTGGTTTTTGGTAAAGTTTAATTCTGTGCTAGGTGATGTTTAATCCTATATTTATTGATGGGATCATTTTCCTTATTCAGCTTGAGAAAGCAATAGCTACTGTTTGGAACTGTTCAGCTTTGTTTGGAAGGAAAAAGGTTAAAACTGTGTTCCTGAAAAGAAACTGGGTTGAGAAATCTGGCTAGTTCCTGTGTCCATTTTTTCTGGTAATTGGTTTAACAAATAACAGCTACTGTTGTGATTTAATTATTTGTATTGTGTTTGAATTTTTTCCTGCCTCATGGTTTCTTTTTCTATCTGGGGACGGGGTATCCCTTCACTGCTTTAGTGNTTGTGTTTGAATTTTTTCCTGCCTCATGGTTTCCTTTTCTATCTGGGGAGAGGGATCTTCCTTCACTGCTTTAGTGGTTCCTGGCACTGTCCTTTTGGGGTGTACTTTCAAGAGGCAGGATGCAAGCTTGGCACTGGGGGGCATGTGACCTTTCCTTAAATCTGGATGATTTCCTTAAGATATCTTGTGAGGTGAGTGAGACCAGCTGCTGTCTTTAAGTGGTGCAAATGGATCTAAGGAATGCTTCTCCTCAATGTGCTCTTTCTGGAGAGCTTAACTGTCCTCTCTTGTAAAGGGTTTCACTTTATGAGCAAGGTTTGGCTGCTGATAGTTATCATTGCATTTTAACTATTTTAATTTCTCAAGTTACTCTGGCAACTCTTGTAACTCTGGCTTGTAGGTATTTTAATTTAATAATTGGTATTTAGGACAGATTTTTTCAAGCAAAGAAGCTTTTTGTATTTTTGTACTAGTAATCCTTGACTTTCAACAGTTCATTTCGTGACCATTTAAAGTTACAATGCACTGAAAAAAGTGACTTATGACCATTTTTCACACTTATAACCATTGCAACATTCCCACTGTCATGGGCAAAGCAAGGAGAAGTACCCCTCGATATAAGTGATGTGGAGTTGGTCACATCAACCAAGTCACATGACCAACAAGTCATATCCACCAACTCAGCCACGCCCACAGAACTAATTATTAAAAAAGCTGAATCCCACCCCTGGGTGATTCTTCCAAGCTGAATCCTTTATTGTTTCACATCAATACACAGAATCTTTCCAGACTGAGGACTCTACTATCTGCATATATACTGAGAACTTTTAGGGAGAGGTTGTTGTCATCTCCTTTCTCTCACACAAAATATCTGGGCTGAGCTGTCTCTTATTTTTCCAGAATCTCACCATCTTTGGTGGAGCAGTGGTTAGAATGCAGTACTGCAGGCTGTTGCTGATTGCCAGCTCTCTGCAATTTGGCAGTTCAAATCTCACCAGGCTCAATGTTGACTCAGCCTTCCATCCTTCCGATGTGGGTAAAATGAGGACCCAGATTGCTGGGGCAATATGCTGATTCTGTAAAAGCACTGTGAAGTGGTATATAAGTCTAAGTGCTATTGCTATCTTATCCCCAGGAATCCAGGTCACTACATTCTATCACAATTGTATTGCCCATAATTTTATTCACTCAACATCTATAACCAGCCAACTTAACCAGGTGATTCTCCACAATTTCCTTGTCATTGGTGAGAATAGGAATGGGCTACTGAATCTCCAAGACTGCAGGACACCAATTCTGCAAGTTTCACAGTCTGTTACCGTCATGAATTTAATGACCAATCCGTGCCATCCTCCTAACAGGCTGTGTACTGTGTAAGCCCCATGGTGTAAGATTTATCCATATTTTCTTGATACAATCAAATGCGGAAGTGATGAAAAATGGTGAGGAAACCTTTACAACTGACTTAGCGTAGCTAAAAATAGGAACACTCACCCCCAGCAAATCCTGACTTTGCCCCTGTGTTACATAGAATTCCTTTTGATGCATCATTGTCACTTGTCTCTTAGAAGACATTGAGTCATTAGGTTAATGCTATCCTTTAATATTTGGCAAAAATATTTGCAAATTTGCAAAAACAGAACGGAAAAGAACAGACGGGAGTAGTACATAGTGGGGATGTTAAATGGATATTCATAGGAAGCATAGCGGATGACAGCAGATGGAAGTGGATGACACCTCCGATGGGGTTCCGGGGGAGAATTGCGAAGCGGACGCATAGCGGAAGGGGCGGATGTGTAGCGGATGATGCGGATGCATCACAGACACCTATAGGAAGCAAAGCGGATGCCGTGTGGATGTGTATCGGATGCAAAGCGTTCACTGCACATGCGGAGAATATGAATTGCATCAGCTCCGTGGATATAAAAGGATGCAGCACGCATGCAGTCAGCATTCAGGGGAAAGACGTGCTCCACAACTATCTTGAAGGAACATCATGGTTTGTCAGTCAGGCAAGAAGAGTAAGCCTGTGCCTACTACATTGCAGCCTCTGGCAAGAAGGACAGAACCAGCATCCCACCCCCTGGCACTGACTCTGAACCTGCTGCTGCTGGTGCTGGTGCTGCTGCTGGTACTGCTGCTGCTGCTGCTCTGCTGTGGTGGACCAGCCCCATGGCCGCCAAAGCCCTGCTGCTCAAGCCGCCCTGCTGCTCAAGCCCCTGAAGGCCCTGCTGCTGAAGGCCCTGCCAGAAGGTGGAAGACGCAAGGGTAGGAGAAAGGAGAGAGCAACAGTACACCCATTTCCGAGGACCATGAAGATGAGAGGTACTGTAGGAATGGCTGAGGAGAATGGAGTACCTCTGGAGAAAGGGCACAAGATTTCTATCATGACACCAAGAAGAAGCAGGCAGCTTGGAGAGACAAAGGCAGAGAACCTGGGCTACACTTGCGAGTACTCCTAGGATGGTGGAAACACATACGCCACTGGTATGGCAAGCATCACCTCAAAAATTCCGCGACAGGCCGCTGTCAAGTCACTGACCGGGAGATGTACGTCAATGGCCAAGTGCAGTTTCCTGAGGGTGAGATCCACCACCAGTGGAGCAGAGGCCCTCTGATACCCTCTCCCTCAGACAGCCACAGACAGCCAGTCCTCTTCACCAGCCAGGAGCCACGCGAGCCTGTCCAGGCAGGTGTCTTCAGAGGCCCCACGGCAGAGACCCCCCAACAGCTGCACTCCCCATGCCGGAGGACTTGGAGGATCCCCTGTCAACAAATGGAGGAAGAAGCAGCAGCCACCAGAGACCAACCCACCCCACCCCCGGCTCCACAGGATGCAGGCAGAGAGGCAGACTGGAGGCCAGAAACAACAGTGTCCTGTGGGAGATCAGGGACACAATGAAGACCAGCACAGAACTTTCTCTCTCAGCTGGTCCACTTGGACAGAGGATCCTCGGGCCGCCAAACCTTCATCACCTATGTGAACCACACCCACAGGGACCTGCCCGAGGCCCAAGTACCAGGTGATGAAGCAGAAGATCACAGCACTTCTTGCACAACCCTCAAGCGCCAGCTAAGTTGCTTCCTACCCAGTCCAGGTCTGCTCCTCCACCTCAGGTGATGCCACAGCCCTTCCACGGCTTTCAACAGCCTCTCACCTACCAAGGCTACAACTACCAGGACTTCCCACAGCAAAACAGTCAGGCCCATGTTCATCCCATACCATCCACAACACACACCATACCCAGCTGCAGACCAGACAGCCCCACTACACTCCTCCTTTCCTCTACCCCACAGCCAAGCCATCAACGAACAGACCCCGATAACAATCTGTCATCGTCTTGCCTGACATCCCAGGTACTTGATGAAGGCCTCTTAACCTCATGGGACTGAGTCATTTCTCGCAGAGCTTCCTGAACACATCATTCCCTGTTGTACTCTCTGGGCCAAGCACCCCAATGGCGCCTCAGACCAGCACTCAAGCCAAAGCCACCTTCCACAGTCCCTGCCCGCCTTAACAGCTGAGACCATGGACATTGATCAGAGTGGACTGAGAATAGTGCCAGAGACTGAATTGTTTACTTGTTCACTTTATCTTTGCTTAAGGGACACTTTACTTGGTTCATTTTTGCTTATTTAATCAAGTCATACAGTTTACTTAAGAAAGTAATAAAGTTATGTTTGCTTAACACACTTAATTCAGTTTACTTGGTTCATTTTGCTTATTTAATAAAGTCATAAAGTTTACCTAAGAAAGTTAATAAAGGTTATCTTTGCTGAAGACACTTGGTCATATTTTTTTTACTAAACTAAAGTGTCTGGTGAAGACACTTTGAAAAAATGCGTTAAGTCTTTGCATGCTTGTGGGATAGGATAAGGCATATTTTTGGGATAGATAAGGATAATATTGGGCATAGATAACCTCCAAGTAGAAGCATAGTGGGACTGTATGGTCCACCATCCCAGCGCACACATATGGCCCTTTATTATCAATAACAATTATTCATTTGATTAACAACATTTCAAAATAAACAAAGCTTCTTTATAATGCCCCTATTTATTGTAGGACGATCAACATACATGGGCATAATCTCATCAGTGTTATGCGACAGGCTCAAGAAGCACCCATTAATCATCTATCATCCTGTCTTGCCAACTCCACTGCTCCAGCTGGGGAGTTTGCACCAGTGTCTCAGTAGGTTGTGCTGCTTCTTCCCTTCACATGAAGCTCTATTGGGGCCTACATCCACAGTGTCTATCAGGTTTCATCCTTGCCTCCATTCACAGGCTCCATGTCCCCATTCCCTTGTGAGATGGTCCACAAGTCTGTTTCTGCAACACTGGGTAGCAGGGTGCCATGGGAATTGTGCAGAGATGGCAGCAAAGCTTTTCACGATGCTCCCTTCACAGTAATGTGCCTCATGCTGTCATGGTGGTGAGACGTATCGGAACCTCTGTTGGCTAGGATGCTAAAGGCGTTCTTCATTCACCACAACGTCTGCCCTGTGTGAGCTCACGCACTGCCTGTAGCTGAAGAAACCTCTCTTGCACAGGGGTGGCTGTATCTTGAAGTGTAAGGACTTCATGAAGTAGGTTCTAGAGGGAGGAAGCGTTGCATCACCGAGGCACAATGAACGTAGGGCGACATCTATCGCGTGTACATGTAGTAATACCACGTCGGTACTGCAGGGTAGGAGGAGTATCTGGAATCTGAAAAAACACCATGAATAGTTTGCATTTCCAGCCGCATGTCTTGAGGTCATTAGCCGTTGTATACTGGCCATCTAGAAGCTGAAACCCATTGCCTGAAGCATCGATGTACGATGAACTTTAGAGTCGTCAGACATCAACATGGCAAAGAGGATGATACTGAAGAAGCCCTTGTATTGAAATAGAGTGGGACACCTGAGTTGGCTGGAGCTTTGCAGGCCCGTGCTTCCCATCTATGCTCAATGGTGTGGGGAAAGTTCCACCTCTGATACCCACTTTTCTGCAAGTTTCCTCCGCTTTGTTCAGTTGGTGGGGCACTTGAGGAGGCTCCTCCATGTATTCTTTGATGATGGCCTGCACACACTTCTCTGCCACCACATGCTGATGGTAATTGTGTTGGGCACCCTCAACACGTACATACTTGCATGTTTCTTTATGTGGTTCCAGAAGGGGCAGGTGGCGCAAAGAAGTCAGTGCCACGTTCAGTCCAGGGTGCCAGCGTTGGAATGAAGTTGGTGCCTTAGCTTTGGTCAAACTGGACCAGACGCTCGTCCAACAACTTTGTCAAACACGCTGGTGGCATCTCATGAAGTGAATGGTATCATGCAACTACACAAAATGAAGGCTTACAACGTCGCACGGATACGAGGACAATGTGAATAGATCATACTGAGAATTACGAATCGTCACGGTCGCTACATTCCAAGACGAAATAGCGCAGATCACGTAAGGACCAGCAAGAAGCTGGGCAAGGGTCTTCCATTGTCCTACAACTCGGACCATCAACTGGTCATTGCACCCGTCCAACTCAATTCTTCTCAATCGGAAGATTACCCAATATCGTCACTTGGAGAGCCTACAGTCCAAGCTAACACGTCGAGATGGCGAAGATAGTGATACATACAGCTCTTGGATGTTCCTTCTTCTCTCTTCGCTGTAGTAAAAGGGAACTCAGTCTGAGAGCAGGTTTTGTTATGAGTGAATGAAACTGATCGGCAAGACTATCCCATATGGACTGGTGTCATAGATACCATTGGTGGGAGAACAAGTCTGATGAATGGGTGGAAGACCAAGAACCAAGGGTGAAAGAGTCTGTACACACATGGCATATGTGCTGGAGTGCTCATATTAGAGAGATCCAGCAATGATTTCCTCGCCCTTATAATTATGAGTAGGAAAAGTGTATCGGAATTAGTACCACCCAAATGCGTTGGCTGTCCTTCCACCCTACACTTCAGACATACTCCAAGACGAATAGGCCGAACTAGAAAGAACAGAGGATAGTAAGGAGATTGCAGAATAGGAGTAGGAGATGCGAGGGGCATGACATGATAATCAGCCGGGAGATGAGTCAGCATATCCACGAAGAGACGCCATGCGGAGCAGGGGCCTCCCAGATACAATAGCAACGTTATGGCTTAGATTTCTTCCAGCCTTTAATCCTCTTATAGACGAGATGATCGCATACACTTACATATCCTTTAGTATTTCGTGCTACTCACGACTGTGTGACGTTCGTGTACCTTTTGTTTCCTACCTGTTTATGCTTTCAGGCTGCAGCGGATATAGTTGAGGGGATGGCCAAGGGATGCAAGAGAGGAATAACAGCAGACATTTAACGGGCCATTGCATGGATGATACTCTAAGAGACAATAAGAACCGAGCTTTGTACTCTCACTGTAGTTAGAGGTAGAGCGGACTGTAGCCCAATATACACGGCTCGTACGCCGGCAGAAAGTTCAATCAGCCTCTCACGCAGAAGTTGGTGGCACCTGCGGCAAACTTTCTTATGCACGGCAGCATGAAATTAGAGTGGAACGGATGCTCAGAGATGGATAAGGAGTAATGAAGACCTTATCGCAGTGAGCTACAACAACAGATGGCATAGCGTTTCCAATAGGAATGGCAAGCTTTTTTAATGTTTTCAATCACATCACTGTTTGCCATCCCTTATGGACAAGGTGGGACAGAGGGCTTAACGGGTAAATTGGAATAAATGTTTCCGCCCCTCCAAGCACCAATTACACGCTCGCTACGGTAAAGTTTCCAGCTAACTAGGGGGGCGTGTAGCTGCAAAGATCTCGTTATGAAGCCGCAGTGAGTAGCTCTAGCATCTGGAGGATAGCCAATGAGCCATCAGGACGTTTCGCATGGTCATGTGGCCGACACAACATAATAAGCGTCACGCGAGGAAGCACACAATGAACGCTGTCTCACGCACCACAGACGAGCGTTCCCACCGAAAGATGGTCCCGCGCAATTACACGAACAAATTTGTAGTTGTGTATGTATCATATTAGTGCAGTATAGCAATGTTTTGAGGACTGCTTTCGAAAGCTGTGTCTAGGGCTTTGGCAGAGAGCTAGGGAAACATAAACGGAGCTGCTTTGATATGCTCAGTGGCTACCGCAGCGACTGAGGTGGATCATTTGGAACTCGAGAGAGACCGCATAATCCACCAACGATGTACTTCTGAATAGCTGTCGAATCTTTGCTGACTTGCTGATCGACAAGCTCAGCGTCTTGGCCACAGAGACACTGCATCCCTACCACGTCTATCTGTGACAGCTCCTCAAATATTGGAAGACTGCTAATATGTCACCCCCTAGTTCTTCTCTTTAATAGTATTTAATTCTTTTAATGTATTTATTTTATTTCTTTATTCTCTTTGATTCTCTTTTTTATTTTATTTATTCTCTTTAATGCATTTATTTATGCATATTTTTTGCAGCCTTTTGGGCAAAAACTGGCACCAGAATTCCAGAGTTTCTTTTCTTTGTGCTAAGGCTGTCAAAATAGTACCAGTACTGTTTTTCCTTAAATATCCAGTAATTGCAGTATAATTTGAGCTATTTGCCTCTTTCATCAAAATCTTTTAAGGGAAGACTGCAAAATCGACACATGCATTTGCCTGTGTGTCAAGCTGGCTACTGATAATACCCCACTTCTGTGAAAGAGATGTGAGATGGAGACACTGAGATGCTACTTTTCCACAGCAGAACCTGTTATTGCAACTAGATTTATCAACACCATGGTCTTGTTCCAGAAAATGCTCAAAGCTGGTAATTCCCATAGAGCTTTTGCTGATTGAGGTTTAAATGGATTTGCAGGAATGAATTTAAATTCAATCTTGGTGGATAATTTGTTATATAAATGAAAGTTTATAGATTCTTACTATGGATATGTTATCATTTATCTTATTGCAGATATTTTATGACTGCCTAAATCTATGTATATGTTGTGTCTACAAAGTTGCTAATGGCCAGGACTCCTATAGGATTTGGTGATATACTGGCTGAAGAATTAAACAAATACTTGGATTGTTTAGTTTATTGATTAATTGACCAAACCCTAGGTGAAACATTGATTTTCACTAGCAAATTAGAAACATACATTCAGCCTATTTATACTAGTATTAGTTGTATTTTTACTAGAGTATTTTAGATTTGCAATAATTTTAGCAGTATTTTAACAGGGTCTTTTTAACAGATTTGTAGTAGTATTTTTAGCAGAAAGAAAATTTTAGAGTGCTACTCACCTTCAGACTGATGATTTTCTGGGTTTTGGAGATTTTGGAAATCAAATCATGTGCTGATACAAGGTAGAAAGAGCATCAGTTCAGTCAAAGACAGAACATTGAAATAGTAATGATCTCACAAACGTTTTAGGGATAGCTGTAGTATATTTTAAATTAACCTGCAGGATACTTAGCTGTCCAAAATATTGAGTTCTTGTCATTACAAGTAATTCAATAATGGGCTTCTTTTTCCCTTTCCCCCCCTCTTTTTGGCAGCTGATATAAACAGCAAGGTTAATTACGTGTGGAAGAAAAGATTAGGTAATCCAAAGGTAAACTCCACAAGGTCCTGTAGCTAATTGATTTCCCTCAGAAACAGATAAAAAGGCTTTCTAAATGAAGATACAGTTTCAATGTTTCATTTACATTTGTTAACTTTAAATTTCCATACCCGAGGGAATGAATCAGCTCATTCATTCAATCATTCTTGTAAAGTTGTAGCTTCAAGTATTCAACTTCTCCCAACTCTCTTCCATTTCTCCATTCAAACAAGGATGGACAAACTAACTTATGGCTAATGAACAATAATTGAAAATGTGTTTGACTGGGATGATATAACATATCCTACTTTGCAAATAAAGAGTATTTTGCAGAGTAAAGACGGGTCACAGAGTAGAGGAGACGCGGTAGCTCAATGGCTAAGATGCTGAGCTTGTCTGTCAAAAAGGTCGGTAGTTCGGCAGTTCAAATCCCTTGTGCTGCTTAATGGAGTGAGCTCTCGTTACTTGTCCCAACTTCTGCCAACCTAGCAGTTCGAAAGCACATAAAAAATGTACGTAGAAAGATAGGGACCACTTTGGTGGAAAGGTAACAGAGTTCCATGTGCCTTTGGCATCAAGTCATGCTGGCCACATAACCACAGAGACGTCTATAGACAGGACTGGTTCTTCAGCTTTGTAATGGAGATGAGTACCGCCCCCCTAGAGCTGGAAACAACGAGTACATATGTGCGAGGAGAACCTTTACCTTACTTTGCAGAAGTTGGACTAGATTCACTAGAAGACCTCTGAGGTCCCTTCCAGCCCTATGGTTCTAGGTTCCATCACCATTTATTTACTTTTTAAACAGAACATAAGAATATTTTTTCAAAAGGCAAGTGGACTTTCTTTTTTTTTTTCCTTGAACATGTTTTCCTTCTCATCCAAGAAGCTTTTTTTAGTTCTCCAAAAAGCGTCTTGGATTAGAAGTGAAATATTTTCAAAGAAAAAAACAAAGAAGTCCATTTGCCTTTTGGAAAAAAAAACCCCACCTTTGGAATAATCAGAACTTAGATTATTGAGAATCTCCATAGCATAAGAATAGGAACTCTAAATCTGTATTTAATCAGCTTTAAATGTTTTTTCCCAAACACATATTTCTTCTTCATTTCCATGAAGTGTTGGATCAGAGCATTCAGGAAGTATGAAAGCTAACTGGTAGCAAAATTTTAATCTACTGGAAAATTTGGGTCAGTTGGCCTCTTAATGCCTCAAATTCAAAAATGAATTTGTCAGTGTGCCTATCTTGAAGGACAATCCACAAGGGCATGACTTTGGCTGTGTGTTTGTGTATATATATTTGGTTGAGGGGCACAATGGCTTACCAGTTAGAGATGCTGAGCTTGTCGGCTGGACCGCACAATGGGGCGAACTCCCATCCTTGCCCCAGCTCCTGTTCACCTAGCAGTTTGAAAGCATGCAAATGCAAGTAGATAAATAGGTACCATTTTGGCAGGAAGGTAACAGCATTCCATATGCTTTTGGCACATAGCCATGCTGGCCACATGACCATGGAAAACATCTTCGGGCAACCCTGGCTTCATCAGCTAAGAAACGGAGATGAACACTCTACTCTAGAATCAGACACGACTAGATTGGGAAGCCTCTACCTTTTTATATTTGATTGATTCAAATATTTGAAAGCTTTACCTTTTTATATTGGATTAGTTGCTGGACTGCCTTTTCACTTTCTTTCCTGTAAAAGTACAGTTCATAAATAAAAGTATGGTTTGTCAGAGGGTTGATGAATTAGCCAGATTTGGGTTTGCTCAGTTTTGTCCCTTTCCTCTCAGTAAATTTAAGTTTTGTCACACTGATTTGAAGATTCAGTGCAAAAGAAAATTCACAGAAAATTTCATCTATTTTTTTTTTTTGTGAGTGTTTTTTGTGAATGCCTTTCTGCCCTGCTATTTTCTGCTGATAATGTGATTTTGTGTTTCTCCTAACACACCTGTTTTTCTTGGCGGTTGGTGTGCATCTTTGGAGTTGTGCATTGCACTGCAGTGTTCTGATAAATGTTGACTCCATTGCTTTCCAGTTTGGGGAAATAAGGATTAAGGATATTTTCCTGCTATGTTTTGGATTGAATTACTGTTGCTTGGTTAGCAGTAGAAAGAAAATTCATAGAGCTAGTTCAAAGGACTTGACGTAATATTAAGAAGCCACATCCCACAGAATTGAATTGGACTCAGATGTTAGCCTCAGGAAAGAAAGTGGCTTTCACTTTTAGTTGAGCTAAATAAGGATTTTAATAAATGTTGACTATGTGCTAACAGTGACTACCAACCTTCCTAATGTGAAGAGTGCCAACTATGCAGCTGCAAAACTTGGCTCATCTTATTTTTCACAATCACAAAGAATGCTGATTTACAATATAAGAAGTGTTGAGAGCAGAAAAAAAATAACAACTGCAAGCCTTTATCTGGAAACATCATCAGAAAACTTTAAGAAGACCCTTGTTGGATCAGATGAAAGTATCCCATAATTGTACAACCTGAACCCAAGGGTACTAATTCTATACCTCCAAATACTGGATATAGCACCCTGAGGTGATGCTTCAAATGTTCCACTGAGTTTTACTTTTGGGAACATTGTGAATACCGTAGCCTTAAAAATTAGATGAAGACAATGTTTATATGAATTCTTTATTGGCCAAGTGTGATGAGACACACAAGGAATTTGTCTTGGTGCATATACTCTCAGTGTACAAAAAAAGAAAAGATACACTTGTCAAGAATCATAAGGTACAGCACCTAAAGATAGTCATAGGGTACAAACAAGCAGTCAAATCACACTAGGAAACAGTCCATATAAATCATAAGGATGCAAGCGACAAAGTTACAGTCATACAGTCACAAGTGGGAGGGGATGGATAATAGGAGTGATGAGAAGATTAATAGTGGTGCCGTGTTTCTCAGAAAATAAGGCTGGGCCTTTTTTTTTTTTTNGGCTGGGCCTTTTTTTTTTTTGACCCACAAAAAAACACTAGGCTGTCTTTTTGAGGGTGCTTAAATTTCCCCCTCACATACTTCACCTAGTGACCAGATCGCTTCTTTAGCGGCAGTTAGGAGGGCCCCATGCGGAGCCTCACCTAGCCCTGAAAATCAAGAGCCATATTTGCAAACTAGGGTGCATGGTGTGGTAGGTTACTGTGTGTGTGGTGTGGTAGTGGTGTGTGTGCTTGCATGTGTATTTACACCCTTATCAATGAATGGCTGTGTTCCCGCGACACCCACACAGCCAAACTCTTTCACTTTGTGCATCGTGCCAGCTCAGCCTGTGTGGGTAGTTCTTGGTCCAGCGTGTTGGCGAACCCACAGAGCTCCATTAAGCACCAAATTTGGCATGCCGTGTGGACACGCTCAAGTTTGGATCAAGCTGCAGCACTCAGGACCATTACTCAGGAGGCTGTTTTCTTAACCTGTCCTGCTCAAGAAGGGTGGGGTGGGTGAAGACTTCTGGGTCAGTTAGAGGCCCCCGGTCCCGGCAATCGGCCTGCAAGGTGCGGCTAGCAGGAGGAGGTGCTGCCACTGCATAAGGTAAGAGCAGCTGGTGGTGGTGCTGGTAGCCAGGCCGAGCAGGGCAAGTAAGTTTGCGATCCCCAAGGGAGCGGGCCACATGGGCTGGGCTGTCACTGCGCCCACACATGCCCAGAGCAGGGTGTTGGTCAAAGGGTGGTGCGCTAGCAACAGGCTGGGCAGCTCACTCCTCTGCGGTCCTGTCAGAGGCGTCTCCCAGGTTCACCACATCCTAGCCCTGCCGAGTCCTGTTCTGGCTGCCCAAGGGGACATGGATGGAGTCTGCTTTAAGATCACCTCATGCGCCCTTGCCAGGACTGCGGCAGGGGAGGGGGAAGCCAGTGCCCTTTGTGCAGATGGGAAAGTGGAGGCATCTGCCTCTTGGTGTGGCCCCTTTCCTGCGCAAGAGCCCCCGGGCTGACCGACTGAAGCAGCACATTTTGTGGCACCCTTGCCGGGGAAAGTGGGCTGGTGATCTGGAGGAGAAACAGGGCTGTGGGGCATCAGTAGACTAAAACACGCCAAGGAGATGGGAGACTTTGGCATTAAGATTTACCTGCAAAAAAATAAATAGTGCCAGATGCATTCCTGAGACAAGGAGAAGGATGCAGAAATTTAAGCTGCGCATGCACTTAAATAGGGCCAAATTTTGGAGGCAGGCCTTAATTTAACTACATTGCACACAAAGCAGTGCTGGGTCTTTTTTGGGGGGGGTATATTGTTGGAGAAACACGGTGGTAATGTAGATTTTGTAGATAGTTGGACAGTTGTTAGGGCTGAACTTTGTTTGCTTATCTAATTTAATAAAATAAATCAAAATAACCACATTCAAAATAAGTCAAATGAAGTAAACTGAAATCAGTTAAAAGCCAAGATAAATAAATGAAACTGTTCTGCCTGTTTTCTCCAGATGATATTTGATATCTTTTTTGTACCCATGTTTTTGTTCTAACCTTTGGCTGAATTTATTTTGTCTTTCTGGCATTTTTTCTGCTTTTGCGATCATCTTTCTCTGATGCAGCAAGTACACAATGATCCAAAATTGGTACATTGTGAGTTTCTATACTTTACAATTCACAGAAGAGCAGCAATCAGGGGCATAGAAATGAAATCTTATGAAAAGAGATTGAAGGAATTTGGAAAGAAGCCTTGGAAAAAAGATGAGAATACAGAATTGCTTTTCAAACACCTGAAAGGATGTCTCACCTGAAAGTCAAGTTGTCTTGGAGAATATTAACATAAGCACAGAGTTCAGATCATGGGAAATAATACTGTAGTCTCAGTTTACTCTGCCTTGGTAATCAGAATAGTGGATCCAGTTCCAGGCACTTTCTTTCAGAAAAAAGAAGGACAAACTGGAGCTATGAAGTATGTAAAAGATTCCCAGTCATCCAGGTCATGGTTGTCTCATAGGTGCTTTTTCAGAAGGCAACTCGACTTTCTTGTTTTTTTCTTTTGAAGACGTTTCAGTTCTTGGATGATGCTTCTCATCCAAGAAAATGGCAAACTACAGGAACCAGGAAACCCTGAGGTGACTCACAGATAAACCTCCAAGTGCTTCAGCATCCCTCTAAAAGGATGCAAGTGAGAATGAGAGGCAAAATGTTCTTCAAAAGAAAAAAGAAGAAAGTCCAGTTGCCTCTTGAAAAAGCACCCTTGGAGCTATGAAGATAATGAAGGGTTTAGAAATCAGGTCCATGAGAACAGGTAAAGAATTTGGATATGTTTAGCCTGTGGAAAAGACAACTGAGATCAGGAATGACAGCAGTCTTTAAATATCTGAAGGATTATCACACAAAAGGAATTTTCTGTTATACCAGAGGCAGATCCAGAACTAGATGGCTGCACTAAATTAAGGAAGAATTTCCTCACTGTGCAAATCTGTCATTCTGCAGTACAGATCCCATGAATTGGTGAACACCCGTATAAATTTTCAAACAAAAACTGTCAGAAATGCTGTGATAGTTCCGAAGCAGAGAGTGGATTAGATGAACCTTAAGGCCCTTTCCAATTTGATTACTCTAGGATTCTTTTCCTTGTTTGTCTAAGTGAAACAGATTTTATGGGCATTTCAATTGAGCCTTAAATATCACATTCCTAAGGGTAGCTGGTGACTCCAAGAGATAACAAAAGAACAGAGTTAGAAGGGACCTCGGAGGTCTTCTAGTCTAACCCTGTACTCAAGCAGAAAACCTTATACTATTTCAGACAAATGGTTCTCCAATCTCTTCTTAAAAAACCTCCAGCTTCGCTTTGCAAGGAGTATGAATCCTTCCATTCCCCACCATCCAGTGAGAGCTGAAGAAGCTTCTTGGATGTGAAGTGAAATGTCTTCAAAGAAAAAACAGGAAGTCCAGTTGCCTCTTGAAAAAAAGAATCTTTGGGACACTGCTTGTCTTTTATGAGCTTCTGGATAAGAAGCTCATAAATGGTGACCACATGACCCTGGGGCATTGCAACTCATAAATATATGCTGGTTGCCAAGTGCCCAAATTTTGATAATGTGACTGTGCGTTGCTGCAACAGATATATTTTTGAGGATGTGTCAGTCTGTGGAAGCTTCAAACAGCTGCTAAACAATTGGTTGTAAGTTGAGGACTACCTGTATGCATTTAAGAAGAGGATGAATACCCAGCAGATGAGAATCAGAGATGGTATTCAGCAGGTTCTGACCAGTTCTGGAGAACTGGTAGCAGAAATTTTAAGTAGTTCGAAGATGCCACCTCTGACTGGCCCCAGCCCCATCTATTCTCTGCCTCTCAAGTCCCAGCTGATTGGCTGGCTCTTTTTTGGTTGCCCTGTACAGGAGAATGTTGCTGGAGAGCAGGTTAGTGGGGTGGGAAGAGAATGGGGATTTTGCAGAATCCTTCCCATGCCACGCCCACCAAGCCATGCCACGCCCACCAAACCATGCCATGCTCACCAAGCCATGCCCACAGAACTGGTAGTAAAAAAATTTGAATTCCACCACTGATGAGAATGTTTTAACTTAAATTCCTGTGCTGAGCAGAAGTTCGAATTCGATTGCCAAAATGGTCCCTTTCCATTTTAGGATTCTATGATGAGATTCACAATGTTATTTTTGTTCCGTTTTGATAATAAAGGATACTGTAAAATCTCCATTCCCTCCCCACTCCTGGGGAACGGTTACTGCAAATACCACCCCCAACAAACAATCCAAAAACAACCGAGGAGGGGGAGGGAAACACAAAATAATAAAATAGGGAGAGATGAACCACCAATAACACAACAAAAGTCACAACACAAACCCGAATTAGAACTCCCAGTAAGACAAAAAGAGCACTTACCCATAGACAACTTCCGGAGAAAAGAACCGGTAGCAGGGAAGTGAGGTGAGGCCTGCCTGGAAGGAGACAGCCAGGCCAGCTCGACCAACCCGGACAAACTGGTTGTTTTTGGATTGTTTGTTGGGGGTGGTATTTGCGGCGATGATTCGGAGCTAGGTATGTTAGTATTTCATTCCAATGTCCTAGAGTGAAGCTGGTCGATGTGCCGCTTCCATGTTCTGCCATCGTCTAGTGTAAGCCGGTATGACCGGGGACCTGTGATTTGAGTAACTGTGGCTGGAAGCCATAATGGGTCCCCAGTAAAATTTTTGGTGTAGACTAAGTCTCCAATGGCAAAAGAGTGATATTTACTCGAGGAGTCAGGGGGTTTGCCACAGGTGTAGGTGGGGTGTAGTCTATCTAAATAGGAATGCAATTTGCTACCCATGAGGAGTTCTGCTGGG